>JAFLJL010007306.1:0-10503 GCA_018398815.1 Conus ventricosus | reverse complement strand
GAACGACTTCGTCTGAGCGTACAGTGCCAAGACTACGAGCAGAGGAACGCATCGTGCCTAGGCCATCTGGAGCTGGTGTGGATGCCAGGCAGGTCGCCAAATCTTTAACGTCCACGTCCATATCGTCTACAGCACCGCATGCGAGTCACTGGTACCACTGATGATCGTCCCTGGCCAGGCCGTCCTCGGGTCACCACACCAAGAGAGGATCGCCATTTTGTTCGAACCCATCTGCGGGACAGGCGGCAAACAGCCGCTAACGCTGCTCGACAGGTGCCTGGGAATCTCCAGCAACGAATCAGCCTCAACACTGTGCGGCGGCGTCTTCAGGAGAACGGGCTGGCATGTAGGCGTCCTCACAGAGGTCCGGTACTGACACCAAGACACCGGCAGGACAGGCTGCAGTGGGCACAAGCCCGAATCAACTGGCGCAGGCAGCAGTGGGGACGCATACTGTTCTCAGATGAGAGCCGTTTTTGTATTGACATGGCTGACGGTCGTGTCAGAATATGGCGTCGACCTGGTAAACGCTATGCTGACTCCTGTGTGGTAGAGCGAAACCCCTGGGGAGGCCCGAACGTTATAATATGGGGTGCAATTGACATTAACCACGCCATAGGACCAGTCATCTTTCAGAACATTGGTCCTGGTCACGGACAGGGTGTCAATGCATAGCGCTACATCCACCAGGTGCTCAGACCCCATGTCGTTCCTTTTTTTGCGCAACACCCAAACTGGACATTCCAACAGGACAATGCAAGACCACACACAGCCAGGGCCACCCAGCAATTTCTTCAGCATAACAACGTCAATGTGCTGCCCTGGCCAGCCCTCAGTCCCGATTTAAACCCAATAGAACATTTTTGGGATGAATTTGGCAGACGGTTGGACCTCCTTCGTCCACGACCAGCAACAGCGGCTCAACTTCACCTGGCCATCGTCCATGTGTGGGCTGGTGTGCCAAGGGGACGCATCAACCACCTGGTCCACTCAATGAGCCGCAGGTGTCAAGCAGTTGTCCATGCAAATGGTGGCCACACACGGTATTAGGACTTCAAGCTGGTTTGTCACGTGACTTGGATTTTCCACACAAAGACATATTGCTGATGACATTTTCACACATTACCGGTGTAATGAATCAAATCACGTTGAATTTTCGCTTCCACTCTGTACAATTGTGACCAATAAAATTCGCCCCTAACCTTCAGCTTGTTTTGCTTTCGCGTTTTTTATGGAAGTCAGTATATATAGTTTCACCCCATTGTTTTTTTCCACACTTGTATATCACAGGCGGTCACAGGAGCCTCCTGTAAACATATCATGTCAAATTCTTGCTCTTTTAAATAATGGAAGATAGAAAGACATTTTACGTATTTCTTAGGCCTCTTGCATTAAGAAAGGATATGCGTAATTTATCCATCTCTGTAACAAAGACATGTTATTAATTTTGCATTTGTACAATCAAATCGGTGAACAGGCCAATGAATGCATACGCGCGTACATACATACGTACATGCATGCATACGTACATACATACATGCATGCGTACGTACACACATACATATACACACATACATGCATACATACATACAAACACACGCATATATACATACAGATAGACGGACAGACAGAAAGACAGGCAGACAGAAAGAAAAACAGACAGACAGGCCGACGCAGACAAGCTGGCAGACAAACGGATAGACACATAGACTGACAGACAGATAGACATAAAGACTGTGTCACACTGTCACTTTTGCACACACGCATTCATGACAGCATTTACTCCATACGCACACGCAATCCCTCCAATCAACCAAAAGGTGCACTACCGAATGTTTTTTCTTCTCCCCCTCTCCTTCGGGGAAAACACTTTACTAAATCACATCAGAACAATTAATAAACAGATTCTATACATGTATCTCTCTTTCTCTTCACACTGAGAGATAAATCAATTTTCCCATTTACATCAATACAAGTTTCTGTAAAGTCATGGCCTTTGCATCACATTGGCCTAAGTTCCAGATCAGGAGAATAAATAATTCCTGCAATCATGATGACATACCCGCATCAGAGATGAGACTTGCCCCATACTGTCATGATTCCCTGTCTCTCTCAGAAATCGTGTCGCCCCCTTGAATTCTCCTGTCACTGGAGAGATGATGAGTTCCGACACCTCTACCTGGAGTCTTTAATTGCTGGGGCTGAACTACCAGTGTGTTCCCCACACCATGGCCATCTTTAACCACACCTGACCGGGTGAAGAGTGAAGGGTGAAGGGCTGAAACACGAATAAGGTTCGTGTAAGTAAACTGCTTCCTAATTCAACATTTTAATTCTTTCTTTCTCTTTTCTTTAGGTTTTCCCCTGTAACTTTCCCCAACTATTTATAGCTCACCTGGTAATGACTGGTCAGCAGTGAGGACCAGCGTCCTGACAGGTTCGAGTCTCTAGGCGAGCAACTGATTCTTTCCTCCCTCCTCCTAGTGAGTGCATACTCAGTGTTCAAAACACATGACCAACACCTTACCAGCCCTTATTAAACTATTTCTCAGTGGTCACTTTCATCCAATTACCACTCTTGTTTAATCAATGAGTATATCTCACAATTATTTGGGGACGTCCGCTACACTAGTCAAGCCACATGAATATTCTTCTTTTAGTTGTGGCATGGGGAAATGATTCATATCACTAAACTACATGTGATGGAGCGTCACATGCCTTGATGTGAGGCTACGTCACATGACAGACTGAGAGACGAACGGACAAATAGAGAGACAGGCATATAAGTAAGTAAATAAACAAATGAATGAATAAATCAATAAATGAGCAAAAAACATGTTAGATGACATTTGCATCATATTCTATCTCGTAGTCCGTTAACGTAAGCCAAGGGTCAAAAGGAAATCGTGCCAAGTGTAACAGTCATATCACTGCCAGTCTACAGCTGTCACAGGACCTGAGGTTTTTTGTAAAACCTCAGAAGTCGCAGGGATCCTGGAATGCCGGTCGTGTTTATGTTGCTTACCCGACCTCTGAGGTCCTTCGATCAAACGAACAACCGCGTTTCGGGGTCGCGGACCTGCTACGAGACTGCTGCTCCAAAGATAAAAATAGAGTCGACTGACGAACTGGAGCTCGACTCCTGCCACCTCTGTTGTTGTCTTTACCGCCTTTGTGAGGCACCCCTTTTTTCGAAGTACCATCTGACTTGGTAGCTTGGATATCCCCCAGAGAACGGGGAAAAGCTCATTCTGGCTCACCCGCCCTCAAACCAGTTTTCGGGCGGCTGACTCCAGAATGAGCTTTTCCCCGTTCTCTGCCCTACAAACAAACATACTGTGTAGGGTTATCTGTTTTTAATACTAATTTACTAAACTTTTCAGATTTTAATTTTTGTTTAATCCTATGTTTTTCCTGGTCATTTTCAATAACATCATTTTCACGCAAACATTCATCAAATGAGTCTCTGTCTTTCATGTGAAATAACACTACAGTCTTTAACTGTTCTCTAAAGTCTTTTAAAACCGAGTTATATTTCTGGCATAAATCCACACACTTATCCATCATGTCTTCCGCTGAAAGCCAGCTTTGAAAAAGTGTTTCTCTTTTTAACTATTTCTTTTTTTTTTTGGAAACTTTTCATTAAAAAAAGAGTGTCTGCTTTTTTTTCCCAAAATTTTTTAAAAAAAAGTATTTTTAAACCTCACTCATTTGGGTGTAGGTTTAAAATAAATATCCCGGCTTTGTTCCCCATAAAAACCTTTCTATCAGTAGCTTTGTTTTTTTAAAGTGTTGGACAGAAAATCCCCAATATGAAAAAATTAAAAGCGATAAACTGTTTGTAAAGTCTAGGACAAAAATTGTTTTTCCAAACGGGTTGCCCCCCAAATCATTGAACAATGAGGGGATTTTTTTCATAAATTTTAACTGCTCCTAGTTTTTAACAAAATTTTAAAACAAACCCTGTTTTTATTTTTATCATATTTCTCCTTTCAAATTTGTTCAGTATAAAAAACCCCCTATGGGGTTTAAATGGTAAGTTTAAACCCCAATTTCTTTTTGTAAAGTTTGGTTTTTCTTTTTTAAGTAAACTTTGGATTTTTTTGGCTTGTTGTTATGATTTAATATCCTCACCTTTGGGAAAAAGGGACGTTGGAAACTTTTAAGGCTTTTTAACGTTCAAAAGTTTTGCCGGCAAATATTAATTCCTTTTATAAGGACGTCACTAACGCCCCAACCCACCCCTTTCCCCACATCTTTAAAGACAGAAATTTCAAATATCATTGTGAAGGGGTTTTCCCCTAATTTTCTGTTGGAAAGAACTGAAATTTTGGGTAAAAGTTTTTTTTTAAACTGTTTTTTTTTTTTGGAGGATGTCCCTTGTTTTTTCCCATACGGCGTTATTTAATTTTTTTCCCGGGACTATTGTCTTTGGGGCAAAAGGGATTTAAATTTGAAAAGGGCCAGGTTGAATGCTTTCAAAAATTTTTTGGGAGGGCTAAAAAATATGTAAATGGGTTAAATGAATTCAAATTTTTTGCCCCTTTTAAAAATATGGTTCAAGGGTGCCATTTTGGGTTTCGGGTTTTTTGAACAAATTTTTTTTTCTAGGGCCCAAATTTTGCCTGTTTGCGCAGTTTTTTCTAGTTTAGGAAATTTTTTGCGTGGGAAACCTCTTTACGTTTATAATCCCATCTTTAGTGTATCAAAACCTTACAAAGCCCCAAATCTCCCCGGGTTCTTTTAAAAGGCCCGCAAGGTCTGAAAAGGTTTTTTTTAATTCTAAGGTTTTAAACCCTTAAGGCGAAAATTTTAACTCCTGGTTCTTCGGGGCCACGCGACATTTTTTTATTTAAAACTAATTATTTTTTTTTCCAAAAACCCAATGGGGTTATCACTTTTCACAATTTTCCCCGTTTTGTCTTTGATTTTATTTTAAAAATGATCCGACCCTCCAAAAAATTTAATTTTTAAACTTTTAAATTGGGGAAATTGTTTTTAATTTATAATCGAAATTATGGCGTTTTCCCCTGCGGAAGAGCTTTTAAAACGTTGGGGCCCTTTCCATCTTTATAATTTTTAAATCAGTGTTTAAAGTACCCAAAAGGAATATGGTAATGATGTAATGAAAGGTCGAGCGGATTTTCTCCCTATAATTTAGTTTTTTTTTGCTGCAACTCTAAAACAGGGAAAGGGGGAAAATTGGGCCCGTTAAAAACCTAACATTTTAGCTAGCTCTTTATCAAAATAGTACCCTATTCTTTTCTTCAGGTTAAAGGTCAAAAAATTGTTTTTAGTTTTTGCATTTTAATTTTGGAGAAATTTGTAAAAAGTTACTCTTTGCTTCTTTTAGCGAGAAAAACCCGTAATAACCATCAGGTTTGGTTAACTGGTACAAAAGGGCCTCTATTATTAATTTTTTAATCTTTTATCTCTTGGTTTGCTTATTTAAACCATAGGGACTTTGTAGAATTTTTTCATGGAGCCCCGACCGTTCTGGTTCCGCTTTTCGTTTTAAATAGCTGTTTTTAAAAACGGGAAGGGGGGTTCTTGGTTTGTTTTTTTCCCCCAAAAATTTTAAAAAAAAATTTAAAAATGAGTGCTTTCCCTTTTTATGTTTAAAAAATATTCTTTTGGGGCCGCACTACAATTTAAAAAATATAAAAAACTGACCCCTGACATTTCTGTCCCCAGATGCCCCTTTTCATAAAAAGGTGAATTCCTTTAAAAACAGAAAATTCTTAACCTCAAAATTAAAAAAAACCCCATCGAAAAGTGGGTTCAGTCATCCGATGAGTTTTACCCAAAACCCATTTTAAATTTTTTGCGTGTTTTGTGAAACCAACGGGTTTGTGGGAGGTCGTATGCTGATATTTAAAATCATCCTAACCCTTTGGTTAGGTCAGTATAGGATTTCTTTTTTTTAACGCCTTCAGACGTATTTTGACTGAACTGCAAGCCCCATTATCAAATGAAAAACCGTTTAATCCATTCAGCAACAAAATTAGACAAAAAAGGGTTTTTGAAAGGATCTGTAACAAATTTAATATTAACATAAAAGACAGATTTTAGACAAAAGTGGATCTTAATTGGTTTAGGCCCCCCTTTTTTTTCGGGCGTGGCCACAGAAATTTAAAAATATGTTTGGGAAATTTCCCCCTTACAATCTTTTCTTGGGCAAAATTTTCCCCTGGGGGTCCAAAGAGCAACCCAAAAAAAACCCCGCATGGCCCAACATTTATTTTTAGACATTTCCCAAGGGGCCCTAACAAAAACGGGAAAATACAACGAAAAAAACGACTCTATTCGTACTTACGTTTGGTGTTTGCTAGGTTCACAAGAAAGGGAAAGGGGGATCGAAAACAAAATGTTTTTTCTGGCTTTTATGCACAAAAACCCTAAATTAGCAAAAATTTTGAGGACGCATTAATTCCCCCCCCTTTTTTACCCTTTAAGTATAAAAAGGTAAACCCAAAATTTTTTTACCCAAAACGCAAGATCAAAAATAGGGGCTTTTTCTGTTGGGAAGGTTTTTACATGTACCCTTTTGAAACCCTTTGGGCTCCGGTAGGAACAATAAAGAACTACAAAATGAAAATTTTTGTTGCAGGAAAAAGAAAAGAAGGTTTGGGCAAAAAAGACATAAATTCTGAGCCGTAATATTGCAAGCAGGGAAAAAAAAAAGATGACCCCCCCTATAAGTCATCCAAAACCCCGTGGCCCAAAACCGGAAAAACCCCTGAAAAACGGGACTCTGTTCGCGGGGACCCCTGAATATGAAAAGGGCCCGTTTTTCTTGGATTAAAAATGGCCCAGGATTACTTGGTCTTTTTCTTACTAAAAATTAAACCCCAATATTAAAAGAACTAAAGTCCATAAGTGCTCGGCCATTTTAAAACCAAAATATTTGCTTTCAGTAGACCAAAAAACCAAACTAAAAAACACCCCTAAATACCCCGGTTTAAAAAGTCTTTAGCTTTAAGGCTAAATTTTTTTTAAAAAAATCCGCAAAATGATCAAGTGTTTTTTTAAACCCCCGGGTTCTCAGGTGGAGGCGGGTGGGGGGGGAGGGAAATGGGCTTTGCCCCCCCGCCCGTAATAGAAAAACCAGGTACTTATTGCAAATCCCAAGGCCGTTATTAAAACTTGCTAATGGGGATCTTGCTCTCTAAACGCGTTTTTATTTTTTCTGCTAGCGTTGTGTTTTCATATAAATTTTTGGATAGTTTCTCTTTTTCTGTCATTGGAAACTCGTAATTGTTCTCGGTTTGTAGCAACGCTTCTTTCTTTTGATCTTTCTTGGTTTAAGTCTTTTAGTTTTTGAGTTATTCTTTTTTTTAAAATCAGAACCCCTTAAATTGGCTCATAAACCCCAAAGGTTTTTTTTTTCTTTTTTATTGTCATCTATTTCACCCCGTTTTGCTAAATTTTTTGGGTTTAAATTTGCCCTTTAAAGGTTTTTAAAGCTGATCAAGGGGCCCCTATTTTTCGCCAAAGGGGGTTTGCGGTGAGTGTTTTATAGTCTTTAAAGGTTTCTTCTGAAAAACTGGTTTCTGCCCCTATTGCATTTATTAATTCGTCTGCCCCTTTTTATTTTCTTCTTTTTAAATTCCCTGTTTTGCATTTGGTTATTTGGGGGTTCCCGCGTTTGTTTTGAAATTTAGCAAATGTTCCCCATCTAATTTTTTGGTTTTTTGTAATACCAAGGCGATTTTTTATGCTCAAAACTGGCCCTTTTTTAATTGTACTCTTTTTTAAAAAAATTTGATGGTCTGGGTTTGAAGTAAACTGAACAAGCCTTTTTCGCTCCTCCCCAAAAAAATTGGTTTATTTTTTTACTTCAAATCATTGGGGCTAAAATTGGGAGGTTTTTGGCCCCAAAATTTGGTATTTTAAAGATTGACCTTTTTCTGTTAATTCACGCCCCCAAAAAGAGCCCCGAGCGATGTTGTACCAAAGGGGGTCATTTCACTATGTCGTCTCCCGGATCTAAAAAAATTTATAATCTTCATCTTCAATGGCCCCGCCATGTTTCTTTAATAAAATTTTTTTTTTTTTGTTTATAAAAAAAAAGTACAAAATAAAGGGTCAATTTTTGACGCCTAGAAGACTGAAAGGGGCCCCTTTTGGGGGTTTAAGGGGAAAAAAGGGAATAATTTTTGTTCCAAAAAATCCCCTTTTTATTGATGCGGATCAAAATTTTTTCTGAAAAAATTTTGGGCCCCGGGGGAGAGAAGGGGTTTTTGCCCGGGTCTGCGGTTTACTTTTAAAATAGAAAATCGCTTTAACAAAGACCCAAACAGGACAGTTGTCCCGAATTTGGGGGGGCAATTTTTTAAAAATTTTAAAAAAACTTGGGGGAAGAAATATTTTCTTTACACCTGGCATTTTTTAACCTTTCTGATTATTGGGAACGGGAAAGAAAAGGGGTGATTTGCTTTAAAGGGATTTTGAAAAAGCACTTAAAAAATTTGAATAGGCGCCGCCCGGTTTTTAAAGACGGCCAAAAAGTTTGCAGTGTAAAATTTTTGGGATGGGAAAAACGCTTTTTCCCTCCCCCTTTGATTTTTTAGTTGTTAAAAGGCATGCACCCTACTTTCCCCGGGCATTAAAAAAAAGATTGTCAAATGAACTAAATTTTAATGAATACAAAAGCGTTATTAAATCTCAGACACCGGGAAACAAAGTACAGATTTTTTGAATCTCGTTTTGAGTTTGACGTTTTTAGCAAACCCCAATTTGCAAGGCTGATTGAGCGCAATACATCAAAATTAGCAAAAATATTACGAAAGAGTGATTCATATTTCAAAATATCCAAAAAAGGGCAGCGTATATGGAATTTTAGTTTTTTTTGTGTCGAGAAGATCCCCTTAAAAAATATTTTATTGCTTTTGTGAAGGGTGAAGAAAACCCTTCAAAAAAAGGGAAATGAAAAATTTTTTAAACAAAAAAAACGAAAGGAAATGTTCGATTTAGGGTGCCTAACCAAAATTTTCGTAGGGGGCTTAACCCTTTTCCGCATTTTGATGAAATAAGAAAAATGTTTGGAGGGGGAGGTGTAGAAAAACCAACAGTTGGGCCCTTTTTGTCTAAAAATTTAATTTTTTCACAAAAGTTAGGCTTTATGATTATTTAAAAACGAAAAACGGTTTAAAGGATTGACCTAAAGGGGCAACCCGAGGGGTAATCAGTTGCCTGGAAGCAGGGGGAACTGTTTAGAGGGGTAAAAAATTCAAATTGATTTAAAGGGAAAAAGAAGCTGTAAAAACCCCTTTTTTTAAAAAAAGTACTTTGTTTTTAATATATGATGCGCCGCTGAAATCGAAGATAACGATTAAAAGATATACAATTTCTAAATTATTTTTTTTTTAAAAAAAACATGTCTGTTTAGGTTTATCCAAAAGTGCCCACAGCCGCCAAAAAAAGGGGTGTAGAAAGCCCTAACATAAAAACCTTAGAATTTAAACCCCCAAATTAAACAAATGCAACAAAAACTTGGCAAGAACCCTTTTAAAATACAGCAAACCCCCCGAAGGGTTTTTTCTGCCCTTTAATGGTGTTACTTATGTTAATTTGGGGCAAACGATATAAGTGCTCTATCAGGGAAAGGGAAAAAGAGTGTTGGCCTTTTAGCAAAAGGGGGATAGGCGGGACCCCCGTTTTTCCTTAGGAGGTTTGTCTTTAGCTCCGGGGCTTTTGTTTTTTTTAAACCGTAGGGTGCTGCTTAGCAAAAAAAAAAAAAATAAAATCCCCAAAAAACCCCCAGCTTGGTTCAACTAATAAGGCCCAAAATTAAATTTGTTTAAACTGCAAAATAAAGCGCTTGTTGAATCAAACATCACGGTGGGAAAAATTTAAACGTTTCAGGCCGAAATTTTTTTTACTACAAAAAAAACAAAAGTTTGACTTCAAAAAAAGGGAGGGGCAAGTTTTTTCAACAGCCCGACCCCCAGCAGAAAAAAAGGGTGCTTTTTAAAAAAATTAAAAGGAAAAATTAAACCCCGTTTTAAACAGCTCACATTAAAACATCGAAAGGGGGTTTATACTTTAGTTTTTGGTCCAAACCCCAAAAAAACCGTGATATTGATTCGGGTTAAGTATTTTTTTTTTTAAATTTTAAAAAAATATTTTTAGTTAGAAAAAAAACCCCAGCATGGAAAAATAATATTGAAGGGGCCGGACGAATTGTTTGAAGGAAAGCTTTAGGAGTGGGTTTTTCAAGAAACACTGAATGTATTGATCTAGGAAAATCATTGATCCCAAAAAAGTTTCAGGCCCAAACGTTGTTATGCTATTTCTCAAGTTCCAAGTAAAAATAAAAAATAGACCCCCCCGTTTTTAAAAAAATGTTAGCTGTTTTAATTGACTATGTAACAATAAATGAAGAAAAAATTTTGAAGTCTGGGTCTCGGGCCAAACCAAAAGGGTTTTTTCTCATAATGACTTAAAAACCCCGGGGGGGGAGGGGCCCCTGCTTGCCCCAGTTTGACGCTTGGCCCGCCG
>JAFLJL010007305.1:0-19630 GCA_018398815.1 Conus ventricosus | reverse complement strand
TTTTTTTATTTTTTTTTTTGTCTTCTTTTCCCTTTCTGTTATCAAAAATCATTTCTAAATGATTGTCATAATTTTTTGTTGTTAATTTTTTTTCAATCTGAATGAGATTATTAAGCGGGTTGGCTGCCTCGTTGTACGATCTGATCTGATCTTATCCGCCATGACTATATCGATGATTTTGCAAACATGTTCTTGTTGTATATAATGTACATTATATTGTCTTGCTGCGTGATGATTTTTCGGGGTGTAACCTTATGTTTAGGATGTGATTTAAGGAGGAGGGGGAGGGGGGAGGTGCGGGGGGAGGGGGATTTGGAAACTGTTTATGCGTGTGTGCGTGCGTGCGTGCTTGCATGCGTGCTTGCGTGCGTTCGTGTGTGTGTGTGTGTGTGTGTGTGTGTGTGTGTGTGGTGTGTGTGTGTGTGTGTGTGTGTGTGTGTGTGTGTCGTGTGTGTGTGTGTGTGTGTGTGTGTGTGTGTGTGTGTGTGTGTGTGTGTGTTGGTAATATGCTGAGTTTTGTTTGCTTGCTTGCTTGCTTGCTTGTCTGTTTTGTTTTTCGTGTTTGATGAAAAGTTGTCGGCGGAGCGAATTTCCTCAGCTGTCTGTTTATGCGCGGAATTAATTGTTTTGATGTGATTATCGCTGGCACCATTCCAGATTCCAGATTCGTAAGGGTGTGAGAAAGGCAGTACGCTTGAAAAGAACTTCTGGGCACTAGTGTCGACATAATACTTCACTTATTTCAGGAAATCATACTGCAGACGTGATTATATTGTGACTGCCACGTTAAAGTTTCGTCAACGATCATGCCTCAAAACACACTAGTTTATGTCAGCTTTATGGCTTAATGTAAAAGCTTACGTTGACGTTAAGATCATACACTTTGGGGCGGGGGGGGGGGTGGGAGGGGGATAAAGCGTCATCTTGATTTTTGTAGCACTAATCTGTGGTATCATTTCTACTCTTCTGCAACGATAACTGTGCGGAATTGATGCCTCTATTACTGCAGTGAAGAGAGCTGCTTTCAGCAGATTGATGACAGAGGACATTATTGACTGATACGCGCGCTGGCACATCATTTATAAAGAAATACAAAAGAGACGTGGTCCAAGAACGGAGTCTTGTGGCACACCACTTCATGTGATTCCTTTAGAGTAATATGTGCTGTTCAAGTACGCGTGCTGGATTCTTGTTGTCAAAATATGATAAAAGAATATAAATAATATGCTGTCGTGTTCAAGATCAAATGCTTTCCTCAAATCAAGAAAAACGGTTCCAATAATGTTGCTTTAGTTTATGGCGATGACCATCTGTCACAGAATCTTGTTAAAGTGGAGTGGCAGGGGTGATAACGGCCGAACGGATGGAAGACTCGGTGTTCTTTCATGTGTTTATTCAGATAGTAGGTGATTGTTTACAGTTGGGTGTTTTTTTCGGAAATCGGATCGCTGTTCCTCATTGACAATAGATGTTACAACATTCTGTTCGACGCATGTATTGTGAACGTGCGTTTACGATTCTACTATGTAGACTGAAAACAGTTTTCAAAACAGGTGCCTTTAAATCACACACGCACACACACACACACACACACACACACGCACGCACACGCACACACACACACACAACACCACACACACACACACGTGCGGCGCGCGCGCGCGCGCCCGCACGCACACGCTTTCTTGTTCTTGGTGGTGGTGGTGGCGATGTTGTTGTAGTGGTGTTGTGTGTGCGTGTCTTCGTGCGTGTGCGCGCGCGCGCATGTGTGTGTGCGTGCGCGCGTGCGTGCGTGCGTGTGTGTGTATGTGTGTGTGTGTGTGTGCGTGCGTGCGTGTGTAATACACGTGTGTGTGTGTGTGCCCCCCCCGGTGTGGTGTGTGTGTGTGTGTGTGTGTGTTTGGGGTGTGTGTGTGTGTGAACCAACAAACCCAAAAATTTTTTAAAAATGTAAAAAAGGCCTTTAATGGAATTAAAATTTTTAAAAAGCTAAGGGGGGGGGGTTGGGACTTTTTTTTAAAAGGGATCTTTTCCCCCAACTTTGGGGGTTGGGGCCCCCCGGGGTGGGGGGGTTTGGGGGGAAAAAGGGATTAAAGGGGGGGGGGGGGGGGGAAAAAAAAAAAAAAAAAAAAATCTTGTTTTTTAAACCAAAAAAACTTTTCCCAATAATTTCTTTTTTTTGGGGGATAAACTGTCCGGAATTTGTAAATTTATCATGATAAGGGAACGGGGGAAGACTGGTGCCAGTTTTTTTAATTATAGGGGGGAATTGTTTTAAAAAGTTGGGTTTTTTTTTCCGGAACGGATCGGGGACCCATTAAAAAGGATTTATTAAAATTTCTGTTCAAGTTTAGTGCCTGGTTTCGTTTTAAATATGTAAAAAATTAAAAAACGTTTTTCCAAAAAAAATCCCTTTTAAATCAAAAAGGGCCAAAACAAACCAACCTCGCCACGACCGAAACAAACCCCAACAAAACCCTTTTTTTTACAGTGGGGCGCCAGGTTTTTTTGGGAAAAAACCGCCCGCAAAAGGTTCCCTTTTTTCGGGGGGGTTTGGGGGCGATGGTTTAGGTTTTTTGTGCATTTTTCCCGTCCCTTTTCCCCCCCAAAAAAACCCCCCCCCCCCCCCCCAAAAAATTTGTTGTGGGGGGTGGGGGTTGTGTAAAATTTGTTTTTGAAATGGGGTTTGTGTGTTTGTGTTGTGTGTGTGTGTGTGTGTTGTTTGTGTGGGGGGGGGGGGGGGTTTGGGGGTGGGGTGTTGTGTGTGTGTTTTGGGGGGAGGGGAATTTTTTGGGTGGGGTGTTTTGGTGAATTCGCCCTCGAAAACGCGGGGGGGGGGGAGGGGGGGAAGGGGGTGAGGGGTGAGGTTTTGGGGGAAAAGGGAGGTTTTGAATGTTAATTTATTTGTTTTTATTCCTTTTGGTTTGGGGTGTTTTTAATGTGGAGGGGGGGTTTGGGAAAAGCCCTTCCCCCCCCCCCTTTTGTCCCTCCTTCTCCCCCTCGTTCGGGGGGGGGGGGGGGGGAGGGGGTCGGGGGTTTTTGGGGCCCCCTTTTCTCTTCTCTTTCTTCTTTCCCATTCTTTTTTCCCAACCCTCCCCCTTTGCCACCCCCTCTTTCCCCTTCCCTCTTTTGCCGAGGGGGCCCGGTTTTTTTGGCCCTCTCCCCTCCCCCCTCCCTCCTCCTCTTCTCACTTCCTCCCCTTCCCCCCCTCTCTTCTCTTCTCCCCCCTCCCCTCCCCCTCCCCCCTTCCTCTCCTCCCCTCTTTTCTTTCTTGTTTTCTGTCTGTCTGCCTCTCTCCTCTCCTCTCTCTCTCTCTCTCTCTCTCTCTCTCTTCTTTTCCTCCCCTCTCCTCATCCCCACCCCTTCTCTCTTTTCCCCTTCCCCCCACCCCCTCCCCCTTCCCTTCTTTCCTTCCCTGGTTTTGTTTTCCCCCACCCTTTCCCCCCTCTGTTTTGTCTGTCCTCCCTCTTCCTCCCTCTTTTTCCTCATCTTTTCCCCCTCTCTCTTCTCTCCCCCCTCTCTCCCCCTCTTCCCCTTCCCCCTCTGTCCCCTTCTTTTTCCCCCCTTTTCCCTCTCTTTTCTCTCCTTCTCTCTCTCTCTCCCCTCTCTCCCCCCTCTCCCCCTCCCCCCCTCTCTCTCTCTCTCTCTGTTTTCTGTAAAACCCCCTGTGTTTTGGTCTGTCGGTTCTCTCCCCTCCTTTTTTTCCAGTCTTTTTTCGCCTTCTTTTTCTTTTTCTCCTCCCCCCTCCTCTCCCCCTCCTCCCCCTCTCTCCCTCTTTTCTCCCCCTCCTCTCCCCCCTTCTTCTCCCTCCCCCTTCCCTTCCCTCCCCCCTCCCCTTTTTTCTCTCCCCTGGTTTGTCTGCCCCCTGTTCTGTCTGTCTTCTCCCCCTCTTTTTTCCCTCGTTTTTGTCTCCCTCTCTCTCTCTCTCATCCTTTTCCTCCCTCTCTCTCCCCTTCCCCCTCTCCCCCTCCCCCCTTTCATTTCCACCCTTTTTTAAACTTTCTTCCCCTCCCTCCCCTTTCCTCCCCCCTTTCCCCCTCCCCTCTCTTCTCTCTCTCTTTTTTTCCCCCTATCCCCCCTTTTTTCTTTTTCCTTTTCCGCCCACCCTCTCTCTCTCTCCTAAATCTCCCCTTTTCCCCTCCCCTTTCTCTCTCTCTCCCCCTTCTCCCCCCCCCTCCCCCCTTCCCCACCCCTCCCCTCCCCTTTCCCTTTTCTGTCCCCCTTCTCTTTCCCCGGGTCTTTTTCTGCCCCTTCCCTTTTGTCTGTCTTTTTGTCTCCTCTCTTCTCCTCTTCCCCCTTCTCCCCTTTCCCTCCCTCTCTCCTCTCTCTTCTCCCCTCAACCCTTCTTTTCCCCTTCACCTCCCACCTTTTTCCCCTGGTCTCTCCTTCGTATCTGGGGTCTCTCTCCTCTCTCCCCTCTCTCTCCCCCCTCTCTCTCTCTCTCTGCTGTCCCCTTCCCCCTTTTCCCCTCCTCTCCTCTTTTTCTCTCCACCTCTCTCCTCTCTTCTTTTCCCCCTTCTTTCTCTCGTTTGTCTGTCCCCCCTGTTCTGCCCCTGCCCTTCTTTTCCCCCCTTTTTATCTCACCTTTCTCTCTCCTCTCTCTCCCCTCTCCCCCTCCATCTCTTCTCACCCCCCCCTCCCCCCGTTTCCCCCCCGGCCCCCCCCAATCTCTCTCCCCCCCCACTCTCCCCTCTCTCTCCCTCTCCCCCCCCCTCTCCCCCCCTCTTTTTCCCCGGGTTTGTCTGTCACCCGGGTCTCGGGTCTGCCCTGTTTTCTCCCCTCTTCCCCCCGTTTTGTTTTGTCTGTCTGTCTGTCTCCCTCTCTCTCTCACCTCCCCTCTCCCCTTTTCCCTTTTTTCCCTTCCCTTTCTTCCTCTTTTTCCCCGCTTTCCCCCCCTTTTTCTCCCCCCTTTTCCCCGCTTTCCCCCCTTCCTCTCCCCTTTCCCCTCTTTCCCTTTCCTTCCTCTCCTCTTTTTTTCCCCTTTCTTCCTCCCTCCTCCCCCTTCTATCCCACCACCTTTAAGGATTTCCTCCTTTATTCCTTAAAAACCCTTCAAAATCAAACCCTTTTTCCCTAATTAAAAAATTGTTTTTTTTTTTTCCTTCTTCCCCCCCTTTTTTTTTTTTTTTTAAATTGGTTGTTGTTGTGGTTTTTCCTTGGGGGTGGGAGGGGGGGGGTGGGCAGGGGTTTGGGGAAAAATTTTCCAACTTTCGGTGAAAGCGGGGGGAAGGGGGGAGGAGGTGTTTTGGGGGCCCTTTAACTTGGGCAAAGGAAGGTTTGGGGTGTTTGTGTTTTGGGGTGAGTGTGTGTGTGTGTGGTGGGGTTGTTGTTTTTGTGTGGTGTGTGTGTGTGTGTGTGTGGTTGTGGTTGGGGGTGTGTGGTGTGTGGGGGGGGGGGGGGGTTTGGTTTGTGTGGTTTGTGTGGGTTTGTGTGTTTTGTTTTTGGGGTGTGGGTTTGGTTTGGTGTGTTTTTTGTGGGGTGTTGTTGGTGTTTTGGTTTGGTGGGGTGTTGTGTGTGTGTGTGTGTGGGTGTGTGTTTGGTGTGGGGTTGTGTGGGGTGTGGTGTGTTTGTGTGTGTGGTGTGTTTTGTGTGTGTGTGGGGGGCGGTCAACCCTATTTTCAAAGGAATCGGTAAGCTTTTAATTATTGGGGGGGGAAAAACGACTAAAACCCAGATAAAGATGAAAAAGAAGGGAGAAGAGTGCTTTGGGGAAAGAGCCCCACACAAACCCAACGCACGCACAAAACAAACCACCCACACAAAACACACACACCACACACACACACACAAAACAAAAACCCCCGCGCGGGCGCCCCCCACGCACGCACGCCGCATCCCACCCCCCACCCCACACCCCCCTCTCTCCCTCTTTTCCCCACCTTTCCCCCACCCCCCACCCCCTCCCCCTCTCCCCCTCTCTTTTGTCCATAAAACTGGCTCACCTGCCCCCCTTCTAAACACAAAAAACCTTTTTTTTGGGTTTAGGGGCCCCCCCCCCCCCCCCCCCTCCCCCCCCCCCCCCCCCCCCCCCCCCCCCCCCCCCCCCCCCCCCAAAAACACGTTCCCAAAGGAAAAGCCCAAAATAGGGGCCGGGCGGCCCCCCGCGACTACAAACTACTCTCACCCTAACTCCTGGCTGTAGTACGGGAAATGAAAACGCAATTCCCCCCCAAACCCCAACCCAACCACCACCACCACCCACCACCCTCCCACCCCCACCCCTTTTCCTCTCCTCCGCTCCTCGCCCCCCCCCCCCTCCCCCCCCCCCCCGCCCCCCCTCCCCGGGGCCCCCCCCCCCCCCCCCCCCCCCTCCCCCTTCTCCCCCCCCTTCCCCTCCCTTCCCCCCCCCTTACACAAAAAAGGGGGGGGGGGGGGGTTGGGCCCAGGGGGGGGGGGGGGGACGGGGTCCACGGGCATGGGGGCAGCAAAAGGGAAGGGTCCTTTGCGAAAAAAAAGAGAAGGGGTCATTTAGTTTTCCAGGGGGATCAGGAGGAGGAATCCCACCTGTTTTTCTGTCTGTCTTCTGTCCTGTCGGCCTTCCCCGCCTACCCGATTTTTTAAAAGGGGCGGGCCAGTTTGGCGTCAACAATGAAATTTTTGGAATTTTTGGCGGGGAAAGGGTGGGGGTGAGGGAGGGGGGGAAAAAGGGGGGTGGGGGGGGGGAGGGTGGATGAGGGGGAGGGAGGGGAAGGAAGGCAAGTGGTGTGTGGGGTTTGTGTGTGGTGTGGTTGTGTGTGTGTGGGTGTTTGTGTTTTGTGTTTGTTGTTTGTTGTGTGTGTGTGTGTGAGTGTGTGTGTGTTTTGGTGTTTTGGGGTTTTAGGGTGTTTTTGTGTGTGTGTGGTTTTTGTGGTGTGGTTTGGTTGTTGTTTGTGGGGTTGGTTTTTTGTGTGTTGTGTGGTGTGTGTGTTTTTGTTTGTGTGTGTTTTGTGTGGGGGGTGTGTGTGTTTTGGTTGTGTGTGGTTTTTGTGTGTGGTGGGTGTGGGGTGTTGTGTTGTTGTGTTGGGGTGTGGGGGGGGTTTTTTTTGGGTGTTGTGTGGGGGGGAGGGGGGACGGGGGAGGGGGGGGGGGGGGAGGGTGGGGGTGGGGGCCCGGGGAAAGGGGGAAACGGTAAAAAATTCGATGAGTCCCGGGGAAAGAGTAACTTTGTGTGTATAAATGGGGGGGGGAGGGGGGGGAGGAGGGAGGAATTTTGAAAGGGTTAGGGGGGGGTTTTGGGGAGGGGGAAAAGGGGGGGGTGGGGGGGGGGGGGGTGAAGAAAAAGGGAAGCAAGGGGGGGAAGGGGGAAGGAGGGGGAGGGGGGAAACGGGAGGGGGGATAATGGTCCCCTTCGTTTTTGTTTGGGCATACAAATGCACCACTTAAAACAACCCAGTTACACATGGCACGCACGTACATCCTCCGCGTGCTGCGGGGGGGCCCCGAGCGCGCCACACACACAAAAACCCCCAAACCACACACCCCCAAACCCCAAAAACCCCCACACACACACCCACACACACACAAAACAAAAATTTTTTTCCCCCCTTTAATTGTTTTTAAAAACATTGTCGTGATCTTCGCTCCAGCTTCGTCCCCTTTCAGAAAATACCCTTTTGTTTCCAAAAAACAAAAAATTTTTAACCTCAAAAGAAAGGGATCTCTGAGAAACAAAATTTATTACACAAACATTTCATTTTGGGCCAACGAAGGGGGCTTGAAATTAAACTGATTTTATTTCATTTTGGAAGTCTCGGCAAAAATTTTAAAAACCCAATTTCCCCCTGTTTTTGCCAAAAACGACTGATTTCTTTTGGGTTTATCCTTCTTCTGTGTAAAACCCCTTACTTTCACTCCCAACGCATGTTTTTAATCTTAATTGTTAGCACCTGTGAAAAAATTTAAAAACTAAAAAATTTCGTAATGCTGAGTTGGGGCTTTTTTTTCCCTGAAAGTGAACAAATTTTTTTAACTTTTTTCCCAAAACCATTTTTCCAAAAATTTTTAAATCAAATATTTTCAAACCCATTTAAAAAACAGTTAAAAATTTTTAAAATTTTTGGGAAATTTTTGGGGTTCTTTTATTTTTTTAAAGGATTTTTTTTTTGTCACTTAGTTAAAAAAATATTGGGATTTTTGGGACTTTTTAAAAAAAAAAAAAGTAATTTGATTCCCAGGCTTAAATAGTCTGGTGTCTCAACCTAAATGGCCCTTTTCCATGGGGCTTGGGGCCATGCCCAAAAACCTTTGCCATTAAAATTTTTTGTAAGGAAATTGCCTTTTCCTTGAGCGGCCTTTTAAACCCCATGGGGAACATAACCTTTGGACAAAAATCAGGGGCCCCAAGAGGTACCCTAAAAACTGGTTTTACTTTGGAAACTAATTTCCTCAGTTTTTCATCCCAAACATTTTTTTCGGGAACAATGAACCACATTTGTAAATACTGTACTAAAATCTTCATTACCCAATTCCTGTAGCCCTGTCTTTGGGGTTTTTTGATTTTTTTTGATTTCTGGGGGAAAATGTAAGATCCATACTCCAGGATAAATGCCCCCATTGTTTTAAAAAATTTCCCCCTTTTTTGAAAACCCATGAAACAGATTTAAAGTCCCAAGAAAGGGAAACTTTCCCTTTTCCGGGACAGTTAAAATTTGTTTTCTTTTGCTTTTAAAAAATGCCGAAAACCGGACGCATTCAAACATCCGCGAGTATTTAGGTGGGTGTCTTTAGCTCAAAATTTCCCTTTGAAAGGGTTTTTTACTGTCCATTTTTGGTTTTTGGGCCCCAACAGATTTGGGTTCCTCATCTGATGATGAGATGAAATGGGGCCCTTTGGCAACCCCTGATTGCCCCCTATCCCACCCCCAAAAAGTGTTTGAAACTGGGCCAGAAGATAACGACAAGGGTCCTTTAATTTCACAAAAGGGATCTTGACTGTATTCTGTAAAAAACCCACAAAACCATTTCATCAAGGGGCTCATAAAAGCATTTTTTGGATTTTTTGTTTTGTTTGTTGTTTTTTGATGTTGTTTTTTGTTTGTTTTTTGTTGTTTTTATTTGCTCTACGCAAACGTGTAGTAAATTTGAAAATTTGGGGGGGGAACGCCCTGAAAACACAAAAACAAATTTCCACCCACGCTTCTTTCTTTTTTTTTTTTTTTTTTTTCCAAAAAACATTCATTTTGGGGTTAATTTTTATTCGCTGTAAAAAAAGTTTAATTTGCAAAAAGGGCCGAGAATTTTCCGGAATTTATCTTTTCTCGCCACCCGGGGTTTCAAAATCATCTTAAAAAAGGGGGTTTGCCCTTTTTAAATTCCCCAAACTCCCACGATTACCCAAAAGCTTTTTTTCCCTTCTGGTTCTTTCTGCCCACTGAATCCGCTAAAAGGGCCTACCCAATTTTGCAATCAAATTTCCATCAGTATGGCGAAAACTAAGTTTGTTTTAAAAAAAAACAATTCATTCTTTGCTTTTAAAATGAATGGAAAAAAAACTGTTTTTTCGTGTGTTTCCCTCGGGGGGTTTTTTCATCATGAAAACGCTGATTTTTTTTTCTCAAAAAAAAGGAGCCTTATGAATATTTCAAACCCTTTTTGGGAAATCCCATTATTTACCCGCCACGGGAAATATGAAAATTTTTTTTAAACTTTAAAGGTTTCCCCCCTTTTTTTTCATTCGACAAACGTAAATCCCTCTCTATTAAATTTAAAAAGGGTTTGGGGTTTAACGTAATGTAGTAGAAGCCCAGTTTTTTTTTCCCAATTTCCCCCCCCTCCACCCACAAAAAATTGCAAAAAATCATTTTGCATAATTTTTAAGCAAAAACTAGATTTTTTTGTTTTTTTTTTTTTACCGTAAAATTTGGTTAAAAATGTGATTTTTTTTCCAGCAATTAAGTCACTGGGAAAAAATTTTTTTTAAATTTTTTCAAAATTTTTCATTTTAAAACCCCCTTTTCCAAAATTTTTGGGCGACGCAGTGGGAAACCTTTTCTCGAAACCTTTTCCCCAAATTATCCATCCCCACTTCCCTACCCCCAAAACCCCCCAAATTTTCCCAACCCCCCCCTTCCCAACCCGGGCCCCATCCGGGTACCCCCTTTACTCCCCCCTCCCCATCCCTCCGACCCACCCCCCCCACCCACCCGGGCCCCATCCTGTATCCCACTCCCCTCCGCCTTCCCCCACCCGCCCCACCCTTTGTACCCCCAACTTTATCCCCCCCTTTTTTCCCACCCCTCCGCCTGTCACCACCCCCCCCCCCACCCCTTGTTTTTCCCCCCTCCCCCTTTTTTCCCTTTTTCCCCCCCGGGCCCTATCACCACCCGCCCCCCCCCCATCCTTATCCCTAACCCCCCCACCTTTTCCCCTACCCTTCCCTTCCCCCCCCCTACCTTTTCCCCTACTTTATTTCCCTCCGCCTCACCACCCGGGCCCCCATCCGTATCCCTATTTTACCCCCCCCACCTTTCCCCCCCCGGCCAATCACCACCCTCCCCATGAACCCCCCCTGTATCCCCCCCCTCCCCTCCGTAACCTCCCTCCGCCAATCACCCCCCCGGGCCCCATCCGTATTCCCCCCCCCTTTCACCCCCTTTCCCCTATTCCCAAACCCCTCCGCCCCCACCCTGCCCCTTTTTATCCCCCTCCGCCAATCACCACCCTCCCCATCCCATCCCACTTCCCTCCGCCTCCCCACCCCCCACCACCCTCCCCTCCGTATCCCCCCCCCCCCCTTTTATCCCCCCACCCCCCAAACCCCCCTCCCCATTTTTCCCTACTCCCTCCCCCTATCACCACCCTGCCCCACCACCCCCTTTTTCCCTATTCCCTGAAAAATCCTTTTTAACCTCTTCCTTAAAATACCTTTCCCTTCCCCCTCCGCCTATAAACCCCACCCCCAATTTTTTCCATTTTGAACCCCCCCCCCTTTATCCCTACCCCTTTTCCCTCCGCCTATCACCACCCTCCCCCATCCTTTACCCCTATTTCCCCTCCCCTATAAAACCCCCCCCACCCCGTTTTGGCCCCCAAACCTGAATCCCTACTCCCCCTTCCCCCCTAATTTTTCCCCCCCCCCCTTTCACCACCCTGCCCCCCCTTTTCCTAACCCCCCCCCTTCCCCCCTACCTTTTCCCCCCCCACCCCAAAATCCCCCACCCTTTCCCCCGGAAAGCCCCATCCTTTTTCCCCCCTATTTCCCTCCCCCCCAAACTTTTTTCCCTCTTGTGTTGATCTTTTAAACTATTTTTTTTAATTTTTGGCTCGGTCAATTTTCCTGCTCATCTTTTGATCTACTGACAAGATTTTGGGTGTCGCCCTAAAATCATCAACGTAGATGAAAAGACAATAAGTAAATAAAATTCAAAACCAACAAACCCAAAATAAACCCAAGTTTAAAATCAGGGAATTAAAGGGGTTTTTTTTTAAAAGCTGCTTTTTGTTGTGATGTTGGGGTGTGTGTGGGGTGGGGAGGGTGTGGTGTGGGTTTTGGTGTGTGGGCCCCCGGCGTGGGGGTGTGTGTGTATGTGCGTGTCGCCGCGCGCGGCGCCTTTGGGGGTTTTTGTGGGGTTGTGTTGTGTGTGGGTGGTGGGGGGTGTGTGTTGGGGTTTGTGGGGTTTTCTTCTGCCCCCGTGCGAGGTGTTTTGTGTGGTGGGGTGGGGTGTGTGGGTGTGTGTGTGGTGGTGTGTTGTGTGGGGGGGGTTGTGGGGGTGGGTGTGTGTGTTTTTGTGGGTGGTGGGTGGTTTTGTGTGTGGGGGTGTTGGGTGTGTGTGTGTGTGTGGGGGGTTTTTGCGTGGGGTGCGGGGCGTGCTGCGTGCTGCGTGCGTGGGGGTGGGGTGTGTTTTTGTGTTGTGTTTTAAAACGTACTTAAAGTTCACCCAGCTTGACGTTTTCCGGGACACAACCCTTGACTGCCCTACAAGACCACCGGGCAATAAACCCTAAAAACACAAAACCCTACCCCTTAACTCCCCGCACAGACAGGGACCCCCCCTTTGATTTTTAAACGTCAAGCTAACGGGCCCCCCCCCATCCCCTTTCCCAAAAAAAACCACGCCCCCAATTACCATGAAAACCATCGAACATAAACCGCCCCCGCTTGTCCACAAATACTTCTTTCTTCCCCCCCAACAGCTTGTCTGATAAGCCCCCGGGAAAACACCCCTAGCGCCCTCACCGAGCCCAAAAAAAAAAAACTTGGCCCAAATTTTTACCCCCCGGTAGTTTTTTTTGGCGGGGGTGAGCAACGAAAAGGTTTATTTAATTTTAAAAAAAACCGTGGCCAACACGTTTAAATCCGCTACCCCCTTCCAAAATTAAATTAAACTACCCGTCGCTTTTTTTCCAAACCAAAAGGGTTTCCCCACAGCCCGTTTGGGGGTTTTCCCCCCTCTAATAAATTTGTTTTCCTGAGAGGCCTTTGAACCAGTGAGACATGGTCTTTGACACAAATGGGGGACAAGAGGTTCATGAACATGGTTTTTGAAACTAAGCCCTAGTTGTTGCACAGTTTTCAGAAATTTTGAAGTCACATTTGTCATACTGTACTGAATCTTCATTATCCCAGATTCTCTGTAGCCTGTCGTGTGTGTTTGAGTTTTTGACTCGGGTGGAATATGTAAGATCCATACTCCAGTGATAAATGCCGCTTGTTTTAAAGAATGTTACCGTTTGCAACCCATGCACAGAGTTAAGTACAAGTAAGGAACATTCCTTTCCGGGACGAGTTAGAATTGCTTCTCTGCTGTTCAAATGTCCGAGCAACGCGGACGCATTCTACATCCGCGAGTATTTAGGTAGCGGTGTCTTTAGCTCAGAAATTCTTGTACGGATTTTACTGTCCACTTTGGTTTTGGCTCCAACAGACTTGTCCTCAGTCTGATAGATGAGTGAAGATCATGTGCCTCTGGCAACACTGATTGCAACATATCCCAGTCCAGTGTTGTGTAACTGTGTCCAGAAGATAACGACATGTCCATAAGTGCACAAAATGGATCTTGACTGTATTCTGTAGAAAACACACACCATTTCATCAGAGAGGCTGCATACAGCATTCTGTTGTTGTTGTTGTTGTTGTTGTTGTTGTAGTTGTTGTTGTTGTTGTTGTTGTTGTTGTTGTTGTTGTTACATTGCTCGTAGCGCTATCGGTGTAGTAAACTGACAGATTGGTGGGAACGACTGATAACACAATAACATATTTCCACCCACGCTTCTTCTTCTTTTTCAGAAACATTCACTTCGGTTGGAATTTTATTCGCTGTAAATAGATAATGCGAAAAATGCCGAGAATCCGGATTTATCATTCCGTCGTTACAGGCCGAGAGATCATATCATCTTAAAAGAGGGTTGTCCATTTTATTCGCAGAACTCACCACGATTATCATAGCTTTGTCATTCTGGTTCATCTGACACTGAATCCGCTCAAAGCTATCAGATTTGCAATCTATTGCATCAGTATCGCGTTAATTCAAGTATTGTTTTAAGACAATTCATTCATTGCATTTAAATGAATGGAACAAAAACTGATTTCTGTGTGATTCCCTCGTGGGGTTATTCATCATGAGCACGCTGATCGTTTCTCAAAACAGGGAGCCATATGAATATTTCAAACCTTATTGAACTGCCATGTTTGTTATCGCCACTGGAAATATGCAACTTTTTGTAAAACGTATTTATTGGTGCCCTTTTTTCATTCTGACACACGTAAATCCCTCTGCTATTAAATATTACTAGGTTAGGTTATCGTAATGTAGTAGAAGTCCAGATTATATTCAAATTCTCCATCCACAAAATATTGCGAATAAATCACTTGCATAATGTGTATAGCAAAACTGACGTTTTTTGTTTGTTTGTTTTTT
This sequence comes from Conus ventricosus, assembly GCA_018398815.1. Lineage (NCBI taxonomy): Eukaryota > Metazoa > Mollusca > Gastropoda > Neogastropoda > Conidae > Conus > Conus ventricosus. The sequence goes on along the minus strand of JAFLJL010007305.1, from coordinate 5,795 downwards.
ACCGTGGAAATTGTTGAAAATGTGATGTAGTTTCAGCTATTAAGTCACTGGGAAAAAATCTGTTTATTTCAAAATGTTCTATTTTAAACTGGCCTGTCATATTTTTGCAGAGCGCAGTAGGACGTTTCTCGTAAATCCTTTCCCATTATCCATCCCCACTTGCCTATCACCACCCTGCCCATCCCGTATCCCTATCCCTCCGCCTATCACCACCCTGCCCCATCCTGTATCCCTACTCCTCCGCCTATCACCACCCTGCCCCATCCTGTATCCCTACTCCCTCCGCCTTCACCACCTGCCCCATCCTGTATCCCTACTCCCTCCGCCTATCACCACCCTGCCCCATCCTGTATCCCTACTCCCTCCGCCTATCCCACCCTGCCCCATCCTGTATCCCTACTCCCTCCGCCTATCACCACCCTGCCCCATCCTTTATCCCCACTCCCTCCGCCTATCACCACCTGCCCCATCCTTTATCCCTACTCCCTCCGCCTATCACACCCTGCCCCATCCTTGTATCCCTACTCCCTCCGCCTATCACCACCCTGCCCCATCCTGTATCCCTACTCCTCCGCCTATCACCACCCTGCCCCATCCTTATCCCTACTCCCTCCGCCTATCACCACCCTGCCCCATCCTGTATCCTACTCCTCCGCCTATCACCACCCTGCCCCATCCTGACCCACTCTCGTATCCACCCTCCGCCTATTCATCACCACCCTGCCCCATCCTGTATCCCTACTCCTCCGCCTATCACCACCTGCCCCATCCTGTATCCCTACACCCTCCGCCTATCACCACCTGCCCCATCCTGTATCCCTACTCCCTCCGCCTATCACCACCTGCCCCATCCTTTATCCTACTCCCTCCGCCTATCACCACCCTGCCCCATCCTTTATCCCTACTCCCTCCGCCTATCACCACCTGCCCATCCTTTATCCCTACTCCCTCCGCCTTATCACACCCTGCCCATCTTTATCCCTACTCCTCTCATTCACTACCTGCCCTCCTTTATCCTATCTCCTCGCCTTCACAACCCTGCATCTTATCCCTACTCACTGCCTAACACCACTTGCCAAATTTATCCCTACTCCTCTATCACCACCCTGCCCATCTTAATCTACTCCTCGTATCCACCTGCCATCTTTATCCCTTCCCTCCGCTATCACCACCCTGACCATCCTTTATCCTACTCCCTCGCTATACCCGCATTTTTCCTACTCCTCCGCCTTCCCCTGCCCTCTTTATCCCTACTCCTCGCCTCACCAACCTGCCCATCCTTTATCCCTACTCTCGCGCTATCACCACCTGCCCCATCCTTTATCCCTACTCCTCGTATCACACTGCCCATTTTTTCCTATCCCTGCTATCACCACCCTGCCATCTTTATCCTACTCCTCCGTTCACACCTGCCCCATCCTGTATCTACTCCCTCGCTATCACCTCTGCCCTATCTGTATCCTACTCCCTCGCCTTCGTTTTCCTTTGTGTGATTCTTACTATTTGTTTTTAATTTGGCTCTGGTCTATCTTGCTTCATTGATCTACTGACTAGATTTTGTGTGTCGCTAATAATCAATCATGTAGATGTAAGACTATAAGTAAATGATCGCCAACTACCAATCACCAGTTTCAATCATGACTTGATGGGTTATTTTCATGCTGTCTATGTGTGTGTGTGTGTGTGTGTGTGTGTGTGTGTGGTGTGTGTGTGGGGTGGTGTGTGTGCCCCGGTGCGTGTGTTGTTGTGCGTGTCGCGCGCGCGTGCGCGGTGTCGCGTGTGCGCGCATGTGTGGTGTGTGTGTGTGTGCGTGTGTGTGTGTGTGTGTGCGTGGTGCGTGCGTGCGAGCGTGGTGGTTGTGGATCGTGTGCGTGTGTGTGTGGTGGTGTGTGTGTGTGGATGTTGTGAGTGTGGGTGGTGTGTGTAGTGCGTGCGGGGGTGTGTTGGTTGTTGTGTGTGTGTGTGTGTGCGTGCTGCGTGCGTGCGTGCGTGCTGCGTGCTGCGTGCGTGTCGTGTTGTGTGGTGTGTGTTTAACGTATTCAGTTCATGCTTGACGTGTCCGGAACACTGATGTCCCCTACAAGACCCGGGATCACCCCGAAACACGAACCTGGACCACCTGCAACGCACAGACAGGGACCACCTTTGACTGTTACGTCAGAGCTAACTGGACCCCACTCCTTCCATCACCACACGCCCATTACCATGACACCATCGCACATGACGCTGCACGCTTGTCCACAAATACTTCTTTCTCCAACAGCTTGTCTGATAAGCCTGCCGGTGTAACACGCTAGCGACATCACCGTGCCCAAAACACTAACTTGGACCTACTTTACTCCGGTAGTGTTTTTGGCGTGTGCTGCACTGTAAAGGTTATCTTATGTGATAAGAACTGTGGCCAACACGCTGAAATCCGCTATCCCCTAGCAAAATTCAATCACTACCCGTCGCTTTTTTTTCCAAACCGACGGTTCCACAGTCTGTTTTGGCTTTCCCCTCTAATTTGGACAGTTAATTTTAGCCTCTATCACTTCTGTACATATAACAATCCAACGCCCATCTGCGCTGAACTGGATGAAGATAAGTGACTGCTCGTTCATTTCGTTGTCCTGAGTTGTTGTGTATCTTGCTTGAAGAAGACCTAAGAGTCGAAACGCGTTGTGTTTTGTCTTGTGATTCGTTTGTCAACGTTTTTTTGGGTGGGGGCTTATCAATATTTTTCATATTCTTTATGGATTTGAAAAAAAAGGAATTCTGTTTGGTTTTTATGATTTAAAAACCTCAAGATACACTACTCCAAAATGGTATCCCCAATTTGCAAAAAAAAAAAAGCTGGTTCAAATTATCCCCCTTTCCGTACCACACCATTGGTTTTTATTTCATACTGTTCTCAGCGTGAATGGGTCGTATCTGTAGCTCGGAGATAGTACAATCGCATGGGTTGGAATAGTTAAACATTCGTACGCTGCTAAAACAGCTGTATTTACGGCGTACATCACAGGTACTCAGTGCCAATACCGTCTATGGTAGTTCTCTTTGTGTAGAGTGATTCTGACGTATTACACCGACAGCTGTGGCTTTCCATGCAGGGTGTGTACAGACGTTGAACGTTGAAGCCGTTGCATGTTCTTCCACGTGGCCAGAAGGATGAGACAGTTGACCACCAGTCTGACTGCTTTAAGAACCCACGCTGCTGTGAGCCATTCTGGCATCATGAACCGACCACTCCTCGACCTCGTCTCTGTCTTCATCGTTTTCTTGTGGCTGCACACCCAAAAAGTAATGCGCCACAGCCTAGTTAAAGAGTCGAGTATTCGTAGACTGGCGCTGTTAGGTTGATTTGAGAATTTTTGTTGTGTCTGAAAGTTGATTCTCCTCATTTTTTTTTCATATGGCCATCAAGGTACAAGCCAGGTGGTTCCAAGCAGACAGATTAAAATCAAAGGAATGGGATCATTTTGTGCTTTTGTAATTTGCGCAAAGATAGGGTCATGAGTGAGTGCAAAGGCCTAAAATATGCGTCAACCAAGGGGAAGGTCATGTATTTGAAGATTGTGATTTCATCGGTGAAGATCCCCCCAAACAAGGGAAACAATTAGTGGAGAGTCGTACTTTTGATCAAGTATCAGTTTAACATTAAATGCGGGTTCAAATTTATGGTAGGCCTCAAAACGCTATCATGGATTGTATAGTGTATTAGTGCAATGGATTATATAGTGTTTTAGTGCAATGGATTATATTAGTGTTTTAGTGCAATGGATTATATTAGTGTTTTAGTGCAATGGATTATATTAGTGTTTTAGTGCAATGGATTATATTAGTGTTTTAGTGCAATGGATTATATATGTGTTTAGTGCAATTAATCATATAGTGTTTTAGTGCAATGGATTATATAGTTTTTAGTGCAATGGATTGTATAGTGCTTTAGTGCAATGGATTATATAGTGTTTAGTGCAATGGATTATATAGTGTTTTAGTGCAAATTCCTAATTGTGGCGTGTGGCATGTAGGCGGTGGCAAGGAGGAAAACGCTACACAATCCGATTGCTCCAGTGGACGAACAAAGCATCTGCAGCGAAAGATTGTGGGGCTGGTCAACGTGGTGTCAATTGATACATTTGGTTAGAAAGCTTCGATGTCAACACATCTATCTGTGCAGGCCGGATTTCATTGCGTCTTTTAAACTCCAGTGGATCAGGTCTCCACACTGCTTTGTCCTGATGGTTACAGACTGTTCATCCGCTTCCTCTGTGTTCCAGGACAGCGGGGTTGTTGTTTGCCAAACCAATAGGTATTTAAACGTCAGACCCAGATCCTGTTCGCTTTGAAACTACATCTATTGATCGGACCCCCCACCCCTCCCTCCATTCTTGTCTCACCGCTCTCCACTTCTACTGACTGCTAGTAGTTCGAGGGCATTTATGTGCACATTTTTCTCGGGTTCATTCCGTTAGCGACCAGTCTTTTTTTTTGTTGTTGTTCTCCGCACATTGCACCCCAAGCTGAAGCCGAAGCATTGATTGTCATTTCCATGTCCGGACTGGGCATTTCACGGCAGGACATTCATGGACCCACATGGTCAGTCCTTCCGTCCAATTTCTTCTCCGGATGATCGATATTTCCCCCTGACTTCTTCAGGGTCCGTGACTGGACTCTTCCAGGCTCTCTACAACACAAGGGTCTACACGGCATTCTGCGGACTGCAGCATCTGTTCGACCAGTTAACTATGTCAGTTGTTTACCGTAAACCGTGTCCTTCTCTCGAAGCCTGCAGTAGACTTGGATTTTCATTAAATTCTTCTAAGACAGGGTGACGGTCAGGATTTAAAACGAAAGCTAGACATGTCAATTTTTCACATGACCACTGCACAGACCTTTGATTACGAGCTAGAAACCCAAGAACTGACATGGCTAAATTGTACACCTCACAATCTTTTGTGCTGTCTTCAGGAGTCTTATTCTGTACTTGGCAACCTTCAGTGCACGAGGCTGAATGTAAACCAGATTTCTGAGGTACCTGATGAAAAGGTTTCAATAACTGTGTAAAATACCCCAGACAACAGGTGACTAACTGCCTCTGCAATGCAAGTGTAGCAATACAGTTCACCCCGCCACTCACCTTCTGAGAACTTTCTTTCCTGTACCGGTCTCACTTAAACTGAATAGAAGGCATGACGTCATTGGATAGAGCTTACGAGACAGTCCTTTTTTATTAGTCATGTAAGGTGCTCTGACCTTTCCATTTTAAAATACATAGATTCAACATTCCCGTTATTTTTTGTTTGTTCAGGTTTAGAATCGTTCTCTACGACGCACCCAGCTTTTGCACACATTCACTTCAGTCGTGTCAGTTCTGTTCTGGCCAGTGCTAGCACCAGTCTTGTTCATCTGAGTCTGAATTGCTATCCACGCGGAAGGAAGCGTAATTATTGGCTGACATCCAAAGGGAAAGAAAGAAATAAGAGTGACGATTCGATAAGTGTCTTCAAAATCATTTACTCTGTTTAAAAGATGTTGTAGGATTTCCTATGAGAGAGCATAAGAAACATATTCTCAAATGGCCACGAGCGGACACGATTTAGCTTCAACACGCATGCGCATCCCGGAGATCCCGTAATTTCGGAAAACTACACACCAAAAAAAGGAAGTCCACTATATTCAGAATGGCGAAATGCATCAGTTTATTTAATCATTTTGTCATGCTTAACGCTACGTCTTACTCCAGAAAACAACTGCAAAAATATGTAAGCGATTTCACAGAAATATAGGTTTTCCAGAATAAAGCGAAATAT
>JAFLJL010007303.1:0-10130 GCA_018398815.1 Conus ventricosus | reverse complement strand
GAGCCCTGCCCGAGAGTGTAAGGAGTTCCTGGCCGAAACACTTGCCAGAGAAGCTCGTCTCCTCTGTGTGCTCTTTCTAGAGTTTCTTCCTGATTACTACGGCCATCATCATCATCATCATCATCATCATCTATCATCACCATTGTCAGTGGTGGTAGTAGTAGCCAATAGTAGTAATAGTAATTGTACTTGTTTATTTTTTTTATATTTGATTGTTTGTTTATTTTATGCACTTATTTATTTCTGTATTTGTTTGTTTGTTTATTCATCTGTCTATGTATCTATTCTTTGATTCATCCTTTTTCTGCGCCACTTCAGTGACATCTACGCCGCTCATTCCGACCCTTTGTCCACAGCCTGGCCTGCACTGCCACAGCCACGGCACAGGCAATCCAAAGGGAGCAGTCAACGTCAAGTTGTTCGGAGGAAACACATCTGAGGACACCCTGCACTGCTGCCGAGTCACTTCGGTGGTGTTCACTGGCGCCTGTTCTGATCCAACATACGCAGGACACCACCTACTAAGCCCCCTTACTGACGATAATACTTCTTTGTCGCGTAGCCGACATGCATGAGATCTATCACCGGAGGGCGCCACCAGGTCCGTCAAAGACGGTCCCAAAGAATTTACCGATACCGTTAATCCCAACAGAATCGAACCAGTGTCATAGACGTGGAAAGGTCATCAAAACTTAGGTCACCATAGTTTCAGTTTCATCAAGGAGGCGTCACTGCGTGCGGACTAGTCCATATACGCTACACCACATCCGCTAAGTTTTGAGACCACACTGCGCATGATTTTAAGCTGATGAATAAATGAATTAACATCTAAGATGAGAGAATTGAAGAAGAGGGTCTCGTGGCTACGAATCAGCAGATGTCTGACCTACGCATTAGCCCAACGCGCTGGTCAGACCTCGAGTGTCTACCTAACATTGGTTGTCTTTTTTTGTTTGTATGTGTGTGTAGTGTGTAGTGTGTGTATGGATGTGTGGGCACGGGCCCATGTGTGTGCGTGTGCGTGTGCGCATGGTGTGTGTGTGTGTGTGTGTGTGTGTGTGTGTTGTGTGTGTGTGTGTGTGTGTGTGTGTGTGTGTGTGTGCGTGCGCGCTTACTTTCATGACAAACCCCGTACGTCAAGCCGGATCAGGAGATACAGACACCTGCAGTGTTGGTCGGGAAATCTGAGCAACACTCTTAGAGACGCATCCATTAAGAGGATGACACTCGACTGTGTGGTCCCAGTCTTCCCAACTGAGCTCATAGCAAGCTCAGCTTGGAATAGGAGCTGATCGGCGAAGAAAAATTCCACAAATAAATGGCTCTCATGGGAATCGAACCCACGAACTCTTAGGCAGGAAAAGCTTAGCTGCAACTTTAAAGAAAGAACCACTTTACAAAGGGCAAAAAATAGGCTAAAAAGACCACGATTTTGTCTCAGAGCATAACGCTACTGACCTTGCGTCGGTGAGGGCATGAAAGTGGACAGAAAGGGGAAGTTAGAAGAGAGGGTCGGGTGTATCACGAAGGGATTGGTCACAGGCGACGTATGAATAAACATGAGGCGGACAGAGCAGGTATAGAGATATGGAGGTATAGAGATTGGGACATCAGGGGCTATTGAGGGTCGGGGGCGTGAGAGAGGGACTGCAGGAAGAGCGGGTGAATAAAGCAGGACGTTATCAGATCAGCTGGGAAAGAAGGCTGGGTGAACGAAGGGGAATGGGGTGCATGGTGTGTGTTCGGTCAGTATTATGTGACTCTGGCAGTACAAAAAATATGTTTTTTTTTTTAGTCAGATTGGGATGTTTGTGTGTGTGTGTGTGTGTGTGTGTGGTGTGTTGTGTGTGTGTGTGTGTGTGTGTGTGTGTGAGAGAGAGAGAGAGAGAGAGAGAGAGAGAGAGAGAGACAGACAGACAGACAGACACAGAGACAGACAGAAAGACAGGGATAGACATAGACAGAGACAGACACAGAGCGAGGCAGAGGAACTGAGACAAAAGACACACACACACAACACCGCGCATACACACAAACGCGCGCGCTGCGCGCACACACACACACACACACACACACACACACACACACACACCACACACACTACACGCACGCACACACACACACACACACACACACACACACACACACACACACACACACACACGTGCACACACACGCACAGAGAGAGAGAGAGAGAGAGAGAGAGAGAGGAGAGAGAGAGAGAGGAGAGAGAGAGAGAGAGAGAGAGACAGAGAGAGAGACAGAGAGAGAGACAGACAGAGAGAGACAGAGAGAGATTTTATGCTGTCTGAAGAAGACATACTTGTCAAAAATTACTTCTGACTTGCCTTATGTTAATAAGCGCGCTACTTTGAATCTTAGTTTTGTGTTTGCGTTAGCTTGTTTTCTGAAGCCATGAAATCAGTTCCAGTCTATTTACTCCATCCTACCTCGTTTTCACTTGATTTTTAGAACATTGTAAAAGTTTCATAAACAATCTGTCCATTTCTTTGTAGATAGTGCAAGACATACACGTTTCAAAAGGAATGTTCGTATTAAAAGTTTTATTAATGTTTACCAGTCCAAACGAATGTCTCATTGCTGCACGGCGTGTTACATCGCCATGATCAATAAGGGAGCAACCATGCCGTGTAAACTTCAGTAGACCTGCAGTGTTATCGTTCTTGACAGGCTTGTTTGTATCTCTTCTTTGATTTTTAAGCTCGTTTTCTGTTGTTGTTTTTTTTTGCCGGCAATGCGGAAGGTGGGGGGCGTCCTAGTAGTTGGGCAGGTACATATTTTCATAAAAACTGCTTTTATTTCATAAAACTACCTTTTTGACTTTTAGTAAGAAGATTCCTTTGTTTCATATTTGCCATCCAGACAAATGCCAGAACACACACACACACACACACACACACACACACACACACACACACACACACACACACACACACACACACACACTCCATTTACGACTGGGATACCATCAGCGCACAACCAAATGCAAACTTTTTTTTTTTTAATTCAATATGTTCAAAACTAACAAAGACTTCGGTGTATGAAGTATCGAAGTTCTTTGAGCGTAAATTAACCGAGTACAGGTAAAGGGGGAAAAAACTCAGCTCCTCAACGGTGAACAGTAAAAGGGGAAAAAAACCTGTACATGCAATCTTGTAAAAGCAAAACGGCGGACAGTGTTCGTAAACTGTGTGTCTGCATTTCAAGGACAGTTCCACATGAGAGAACGACAACAGTGTTTGCAAGTTCGTCAGATTTTTGTGCTTCAAACTCTGTTGTGATGAAGGGACTGTAAGACAGGAAATGTAGAATCCCCTAGTGAAGACAGGTTTGAATCTGCACCAGTCCCATTTGGGTTTATAGAAGGAGTAATCCGGGGAGTTGTGCCCGACTGTCAACCCGGGTGATGTCAGTGGAGGAAGGACTAGCGCACAGCCCAAACACACTCACGCTTGCTTACAATCTCATTCATATATCATGCATTCGTCACATCAAACCACTAGTAAAGTCTATAACTTTACTACAAAATGACATAGAACAAACATCAAGCATATGGAATCAAACAAAAATAAAACATTCTCTCTTTCCTGAACTTCACCAAAATCATTTATCTAAAACATCATTACTAACCCGGGTATAAATAGATTTCTACTTTACCTGGCCAGGTGATTTTAACTTTTCAGGGAATCACTGTTTTTTCTTTTCCTTTTCTTTTTCTTTCACTGTCACTTTCACAACGACACAACTGCTGGCACTGGTGTTGGTCTACTTGCAACCGGTCAGCTGGACGGCTGGCACCGGTCAGGCTGGACGGGGGCTGTTGAAGTGGCGCTGGCCAAGTATGAGGTCGGCCCCAGTGAAGATAGAACAGTGACCTATCACATCGATCTGTCTCCTTTTTTTTTCCCTGCATTAACGCATTGCACTCTCTCCCTCTCTCTTTCTATCTGCTCTTATCAAATGGACTGGTTCTTTCTTTTTTATTTTTTTTCTTTTTTTTCTTTTCTTCTTCTTAGTAGGCCTCTCTCCTCCTCCACATCCCCCTCAGGCCCTTCCTCTGCAGACATCTCATGCTATCTCTCAACTTGGTTCTCTTTTCCCTCCCCTCATCTCTCGGCTTTTCTCTCCTCCGAGATTTTAATCAGCTCTCCTCTCTTTTCCCTCTTGTTCGTCTCCCTGTTCCCCGGTTCTTTTCCTCTCACATCCTTCTTATTGGGTTCGATCTGTCCAAAAGGGGCGAGTCCCCAGTGGTCAGTATTTTTACCCTTTGGACACCCGAAGTTTTTCTCCTCTAATTCCTGGATATTCAAATCATGACAGCCCCCGCCTACACACCTTACTCTCTGGTGGTGGTAAATTGGTCTTTTAAATTTGGGATTAGCTAGATTTCACCCCCCACCACACACCTTACCTTCCCCCCTTCCCTACTTAACTGGCGCCGTGTGGCTTAAGTCGTGGACACTGGTCACTCAAAATTTGGCTAGATGAGTCTGGGTAGGCTCCAAGACGTTGGCGGGCAGACCAATCGAGACATTCGGCCAGACGTCTTAGTCCGTCTAGCAGACAGGGCTGTCTCCACGAGAGCTAAAAATAGCCTTTATTGGTTTGAGGCGAAGGTGAATGCGTCGGTCCGCTATTTAGTCCGGCGGGTTGGACAGACCGTTTTCTGGTGGAGGATGAGGATTAGCCTCCCCCTTTGCTTAATTGCCTGGACCGAACCATGGGGCCGTCCGCCTGACGCCCAGAATATTTGCGTTAGAGCTTAAGTCCAACTGGGCTGGTGGCGATTGACCACGAATTTGGTTGAGTTTTTTTTTTGACCGTGACAATTTCCCCCTTGCAAAAGACCATGCTCCGCATTGTCTAAAAACAAGGGTACAAAAAGGACCAACACGAATTTGCTGACCCACAGCTACACGTGCAAAGTTTAAAAAATACTTTACAACAACCGGTTTACAAATTTTAAAATATATCATTAGTGAATACCACTCCAATGAGTTATCATTGAGTGCGCTCTTGCGTTATTTCAATTCATTTTATAACGACCTCTGGGGCGCACCTATGCAATCCCCCTACCTGCGGATTTGCCATTCTTCCTTCACAATTCTTATGAAAAGCACAATATAATATGATCACGATCCATGACACTTCACTGAGGAATCTCCATCCTCACTTATTGCAATTAATGCATCACTACCAAGCGACTGTATGCTCCAAAGCAAATACATTCACATGAACAAGTCTCACAAAGAAAACATGAACAAGTCTCACACAAAAATATGAACCATAGCCAACTGGGAATAAACCCCAAATATCCAATCAACATAACTGTAATCAACACATATTATCAACAAAGCCCCCCGGATATGACTGACTTCCTCTGAGTTGCAGCTTGCTAGACTACACGATTTAAAATAGTCAGCTCCGACATTCTGTCGACCTGGGAGGGTACTGCACTCGATACCTGTAGGGCTGCAGTGCCATTGCCCAACGCAGAACCCTGCTTTTTTTCAGCTGCGCCTCCTGCGGGAATTTGAGTGGTTGATGATCAGCCCTCTATCACGAACTTTTTCCCCCATACAAGTATTTGTGGAACTTCTGCACGGCCCAAAACGACAGCTAAACACTCCTTCTCCACCGTTGCGTCCCCTTTTTCCCACATTTGTCAACTTCCGGGCTAGCATACCTCACAGGGAACTCGACCTCTTCATGCTCCTGCAGCAATACTGCACCTATCCCACCCCCTGATGCATCTGTCCGCAACAAAAATGGTTTGGACATATCTGGTAGCTTCAAGATGGGAAAGGGAACCTAGTCTTTCCAGCACCGTCTGCAGTGCTTGCTCTCAGCGTCTGACCATTCGACCACTGCCGGGTTTTCCCCGCCTTGACCAAATCACTGAGAGGAAATCGTGATTGCAGCAAAATTTGGGACAATCTCCCTATAGAACCCAATAAAACCTAGCAGACTCCGGACTTTTTGTTTTGGTCTTTTGGGCTCTCTGAATTCATCATCTTCTCCACCTTTCCTCTTTCCGGCTGCTTTGTGTCGCCTCCGACAACAAAACCTAGGAACTCCAGGCTTGGAAAAACCAACCTGGCACTTTGTTGGTCTGGCTGTGAGATTGGCTTTCCTCAACCCCTCTAAAACTGCCCCCTAGCTGCCTCATAAAGCTCCTCCCATGTCTCGGACGCTATCGAATGTCATCCATGAAATTCACAACCCCCTTCCAATCCCGTCAATAACTTCCTTTTATCATCCGAGAGAAGACTGCAGGCGCGTTGGACCATACCAAAAGGAAGTACTCGCCACTGGTATAGCCCATAGGAGTGGAGAATGCTGTGACTTCCTTTTAGTCCTCACTCGGGGTATTTGCCAGTAACCCTTGCTCAATCTATCCTGGTGAAATACTGGCTTCTTGCTTGTGGGGGATCTGAGCGAACAGGTCTTCATGTTCGGTATGACCTCTGCATCGACCTTGGTGACACTGTTTTTGACGTCTATAGTCGACACAGAACGATGCTCACCTACTTTTTTCCCCACTAAGACGACGGGTGCACAAAGATGATTTGGATGGTTCAATCACCCCAAGGGCCCAAAATCTTTTTACCTCCTCCTCGATCACTGCTTGGTGGCATATGGGATCGGGGTAGGCTTTCACATGTAGGGTTTCTGCGATGTTAACTCCACCGTACATGTTTTGAGGTTGTCCTGCCTGGTTTATCAGTCAGGGACGCCCTATACCGTTCTAGGAGCCCCCTAACTTCCTCCTGTCTCCTACTGTCTAGCCCTTCATACAGTGACACATCCCTGTATGACTCTTCTCCTGGAAACTCAGGCAAAAAATCTCCCTTCTTCTGGGTGGGTCTCCTTCACCTCCTCAATGATGCTGCTGCGCCAGTGCTGAAATCTCACGCTGAATTATTTGCGGAGCAAATTTTGCATGAAAAGTTTTGATTTCCCATTCACATCGATTCGGTAGTCCTGATTCTACTTTTCAATGATGGTGAATGGTCCCTTCCAATGCATCAGCAGCTTGTTTGATTCCGTGGGAAGCAGTAACAGGACTTGATCTCCCACCTTGAGGAATTTCCCTTTCCCCACCTTCCTGTCATACTGCTTCTTCTGGACGACCCTAGCCTCCTGCAAACTCTCCCTTGCGACTTACATGTCTCCTCGAGCCCATTGCGTAGGTCCACCCCATACTGATATGTGGTTTTGACTTCTTCGGACTCCCGTTCTCCGGACCACAGCTCTTTGAGAATGCCACCGGTCCCCGAACTGTCCGCCCTACAGCAGCTCAAAAGGCGAAAAGCCTGTGCTTCCTGAGGGGCTTCCCTGTAGGCGAACGTGCCGCTGGAATGTAGCGGTCCCAATCTGCTGGCCTTTCCTCACAGAGCTTCTTTAAGATGCCCTTCAGCACACCATTGAATCTCCCCCACCAAGCCATTGCATTGTGGATGGTATGGGGTAGTGAGCAGCTGTGTGATCCCTAGCAGCCTGTTGACCTCCCTCATCACGCCTGAGGTGAACTGTGGGCCCCCTGTCACTGAGAATTTGTGCTGGCACACCCACGCGAGAAAAGATGTCTAAACCCGCCCTTCAGCGACCTGTTGCGTATCTACGCCTTTCAAGCAACCGCTTCTGGGTATCTGGGCGCGTAGTCCACAGTGTCAACACATACCTTTTGCCCCCCTTTGGAACAGGGCGCGATTGGGCCAATCAGGTCAACAGCCACCCTCCTGAACGGTGTGTCAATTAAAGGGGGATGTTTAAGAGGTGCCTTCCTCTTCACCCCTCTTGTGGCTGACCTTTGACACAAAGTCACATGACATACAGAAACGCTTGATGTCTGCCCTTGCTCCTGGCCAATGAAAGTCATCAAAGATTCCCGGGCAGCCGTTTGCTGGTGCCGAGATGACCCGCCATGAGCGACTCGTGACCCACTGCATGACAGTGTCACGATAACCTGCTGGTACCTCTAAAATGAGTGGTCACCTTACCTGTCTTCCCCTTGGTGAACACTCGGTACAACAGCCCGCCTTTCACAAAAATTCTGTCTCACCACCTCTAAAACCCCCTGTTTCTCCCCCCACCTTTGCCAACTCCCAAGACTTCACGAGCGAAGGGTCTTGTTCCTGCGCTGCCCTAAACTCATCAGGGGGACACATCTAGGGTTGACTTCCTTTCCGGAACGACTAACGGTTTATCAACCTTTCCCTCCTTCTTGCTCCGTGTTTGAACTGCTGCCCCTGTAGCAGTCAACAAATCAGGCCCTGGGTCCTTCCCCCGGAATTTCCAATGATCAATCATGAAGGGTTTCTTCCCACACGCGACAACTCGCCTGAGAAGAGGGTACGTACTTATTTTAGCAACTGGAAATCCTACAGTGCCACGATTGAGACAGGCGGGATTTGCCCTGTCAAATCCCCTTTATCGCCCACGTTGTCCGTACTACACCGCATGAACAACCAGTGTCTCGTAACACTTTCACCCTCTGCTGGCCAATCCACCCTTCTCCACTGGTAACGAACCACTCAGCTAGTGCCCTCCATCCCTGACACTGACTGCTGTCCATGCTAGCCATAGGCTGCACTCCACCCTCTTCAGACTGAATCCCTTTGTTCCACTGCAGGTCGTTTCCCTTGACGACCCTTATCGACTTCTTGCAAGGCTGCTGCCTTCTGGAACCTCATGCGACAATCCCTCGCCACATGTCCCTTCTGTGACAAATGAAACACCTAATGTCCCTTTGCCCTTCCTTCTTGCCCCACCACTGGGTTTGCAGACTTTGCAGAAAACTCCCCTAGTTCCTTGCACTCTTCTCACCTGTGCCTAGCACCTGTTTTCCTGCACCTTAGTGCCCAAACGTGCCTCTCTATACACCTCTGCGAACTTCAACAACTCTCCTGCTGTATCTGGCTGTCTCTCTTTCAAATGTATGGTTTAACTCAGGGCCGCAACCTGACAAAATCTGTCCTTCATAACTAGCTCTTTCAATTCAGCGAACTCCTTTTTCGTCCCACTCAACTCTAACCACTTCTCAAAATAGTGATCTAGACGTGCACCAAACTGAGTGTACGTCTCACCTGCTTGTAATTTAGCTGAACGAAATTTCTTCCTGAACCCCCTCCGTGAGGTCAAATCCTTTCATCAACGATTCCTTCACAGCGCCGAAATCAGACTGTTGTTCTGCTGGTAACGCAGTGAAAATCTGCAATGCCTTACCCGTCAATAGCGCTGACAAAATGACTGCCCACTCTTCTGGAGGCCAACCCTGACTGGTCGCAAACGTTTCGAAAAGACTGATGTATGCATCAATCGAATCGGTTCCTTCCGAGAATTTTGGCAACTTGGGTCGGGGAGCGTAACTGCGCGCACAGAGTCACTGGAAACTGAACTCCCATCCTCGGTGGTCTCCCTTTGTATTCTCACTTTCTCTAGCTCTAATTGAACCTTTAATCTTTCCGTTTTCCTGGCTTTTCCCTAGCCTGATTATCATTGGCCTGAATCCTTAATCTTTCTGTTTCCTGCTCTGCGCTAGGGTTTAGTCCTTCCTGCCTGCTAATTCTACTGCAACACGGCGTCTTTCCGCGCGTTTATCTCTTTCCATTTTTGTTTTCCACGAATGCACGCAACTCATCTCCAGAGTAGCCTAAATCACGGCGACGCTCACAAGTTGTTCAGTGGGGGTGTTCTTTTCTTCCGCCATTATATCTCTTTTTTTTTTTTTTTTTTGAACAAGACTTTAAATACTACGACAGCCAAACTGGTGGTTTCCGACACGAGGACGTAATAGCACAATCCTATAATTTATAATATTTGCTGGGGCAACGAATAGTTTTATAAGACGCCCAGCGCCTGACCCAACATGGGGAGCGAATTTAGGCAATCTGTGCGAAAATGAGTACTCTGGGGCTGAAATGCAACCAGATTCTACTGGAAGCAATGCCAAACCTGATTTTAAATATCTTGGGGAACTACATAAGACAACCCCCGTCGGATTACAAAACCTTTAATCCCCCCAGCTTCCCCTGAGAAATTTAACAAATTTAATAAATGGGCAGGAATATCCGGGGGAGGCCGCCCAAAAAAAAATTGCAACATCG
>JAFLJL010007302.1:0-10521 GCA_018398815.1 Conus ventricosus | reverse complement strand
GCATCTTGAGCATGCTGAATCAGATCATGATTTCCTTTCCTCAAGCAGAAAAAACGCGCCTTTAGGCGAGCGTATCTTCGTCAACCTTTCCCAATGTCAGACTCATAAGGGTAAACACCCTTTCTAACGAGTGTTGGGTCAAAATATTCTTCCGTTATTGGGCAGGACTTTAAGGCCATAGCAGCGACTCTAATGAACCCATATGTGTTGCATAGAGTCATAAAATACATGTTATTTAAAGTGAAACACATGTACTTTCTGATGACTGTGCAATGCATGTTATTCTGAAGGCGCTGGTTACTGCTTGCATTATAAGGTGGAGTCGTAACCTCGCAAGTTGTGAAAGAATATAGGCAGCTTCCATGTGTTTGGTTCAAACTTTAGTTGAAGATTGCATTTACTGTGTGCTGCTCCTCTGAACTTCCACTAATGTGATCATGGTCTCTTACTGTTGGATCGCTGCGTCTGATGAGAGGCCTAAACCGCAATCAACAATGTGTGGCTGAGTCATACTGTTGTTGATCTTCAGGCGTCATCATGATTTCAGATAAATTCAGATTATTAGAACAATCATTACGCACTTGCTGCATGCGCTGTAAAATCTTCTAGCCGCATTTGGTCCTCTGTATAATTCTGGCGTTGAATGAGCGCCATCCGACCTGACAACATGAAAGCAAATGAACAAATCTGATGATTACTCCAAAGGCTGTTTTTGGAAGTTTCTGTGGGGTTGGCCCCTCATAAGGAACAATGAGTGATTCGAAGTCTGCGTAAACAACATATGGGGAATTTTGCATCCGTTTCCAGTTCTTAAAACTAACTTTACTGCCTTCTGGGGCGTAATTAGTTCTGTATTACAGTCAACTGGGCCGATACAATGTTTCTTATGTTCGCTTGCGGCTTGAACAGATGGAATTCTTGTAAAACATTTTCTACAGAATTCTTGCTTATGTTCATCCTTTGAAGTATGCGCTAATAATCTACTCATTGTTCGTATCAATGTGTAATGTGGTAGCCCTGCTGGTGAAAACATCAGTAGTAAGTCAACATGATTTTTGTCTGGCTCGCCAATCGTTGGGCTGTTTTTGGACACTTTAATGGGCTGTAGATGTGTTTCCTCATCCCATGTGTAGATATTAACAGTTATTGGTTTGTTTTGTTCTTCAAACTGATCAATTTTGTCCATGCTAACGGGAAAGGATATTCCACTAAAGTTAAGATCATTGACGTAAGGCTTATAGTTAGACACTCTCTCTGCGTTTTTGCGGGCGTAATGCAGCCTTGCGAGAACACACCGCATAAAACATTTGTTGTCTGTATTCTTTATGTTTAAAACTGCTCTTTTTGCAACTAATGCTGAGGTAGTGGAATGTAAGCCTTACCAACAATTGGCGCATACTTAGCCTGTTTTAATCTAATCTCTAAGACTTCGCCCTCTGACCAACCAGAGCCTCTCATTTTGGCTTCTTCAGCGGCCACATCAAACTGTGTAAGCAGCTGGTGCCCAACGGGTGTTAAGTCATTATGAGAAGAATAGTCTGCTGTTTAGTCGAGACCCAGACTTCTAGATTTTCTTCATTTATTGTTACATAGTCGATTAAAACAGCTAACATTACTTTAACTGGCGGGTCTATTGTTAGTTTACCTGGAACTTGAGAAATAGCATAACCAACACTTGCCCGTACGTTTGCTGGATCAATGACTTCTAAATCAATATCATTCAGTGCTCTTAATAAATCTTCTTCCTTACGCATTGCTTCAAACAATTCGTCGGGGCCTTCATATATCTTATCCATGCTGAGTTTCTTTTCTAACTCAAATATTTATTTAAATTAAAAAAAATTAATCAATATCAACAGGTCTTTTTGTGCTTGGACTCATAAACTAAAGTATAAACACCCTTTGACGTTGTTAATGTGAGCTGTTTAGAGCAGAGTTTAATGTTTCGTTTACTTTTTTTAAACATTCCTTTTTATCTGCTCGGGGTCTGGCTGTTGAGAAAAAACTTGTCCTTGCCTTTCTTTGAAGATCAAACTTTTGTCTTTTGTAGTCATCAAAATCGGCCTGTAAACGATTAAATTCTTCATCCGTGATGTTTGAGTCAGCTAGTGCTTTATTTATAATCAGTTTGAAGGAACTAAGTTTAGCTGTTATTAGTTGAGCCATAGCTGTGTGCTTTTGGAGTTTAGTTTTTATTTTTTTGCTAGCAGCACCTACAGCTAATGAGCACTGGCCAAGAGCTAAAGACAAACCGCCTAGAGGTAAAGCTGCGGGGGCGCTATGCCCGTTGCTAAGAGACCAACACTCGTTCCTGCTGATGCAGCGCTTATAGTCGATGCTCCAGTATTAACATAGGTAACAGCATTAAAGGCGGCAGAATACCTTCGTTTGGTTTTGCTGTATTTTGAAAGGTCTTGCTCTAGTACTTGCTGCATTTGCGTAATGTTTGTTAATCTAAAGGTTTTTATGTCAGGGTTTTCTACTATCCCTTCTTTTGGCGACTCTGGCGCTGTAGGCACATTTGGATAAACCTGAACAGAACATGCTTTTTTAAAATAAAAAAATAATTTAGTTAATATTGCATCTTTTAATCTGTTAGCTTCAATATTTAGCTGTGCATCAAATAATAAAAACAAATGTACATTAAGCGGTTTATCACCTTCTTCTTCTTTATCAATTTGAATGTTTATTACGTCTCTCACAGTTCTCCCGCTTCATGCAACTGATTATCCTCTGTTGACTTAGGTCAATCCATAAACCGTATTTCGTTGTTAAATAATCATCGAGTCTAACACTGTGAAGGTGTAGATCTTTAGACACAAGGTCTGCTGTTGGACTTCTACACCTCCCTCCTCCAAACAGTTTTCTTATTTCATCAAAATGCTGATAAGGTCTAGCCCGCTAGCGTAGATTTGGTTAGGACTACCCTCAATTGTACATTGCACTTTCGTTATTTTAGGATTAATAAACTTTTCAGTTTGTCTTTTGAATGCTTCTTCATCTTCACACAGCAATAAAATACCTTTAAGCGATCTTGTGGCACGTCTTCGTCTGTCCGTGGGCAGGGGTGGTTGGGTCTGTGGGGTGTGCTCGGCAGCTGGAGGGTGGTGTTTTTCGCCGGTGGCTCTGCAGTCTGAAATACGGGCTGGTACACCCATGGGGATGCTACTTTAAGGCTGTTATGAGCTGCATCCTGTAGTCTAATTTACCTCTGTTCAGGAGCAGTTATGTCCCTTGATATCTTAATGGAGTGTCCTGCGCGTGCCTGTACCATCGTCAACACAGCGCAGGCCTCCAAGGGTGGTACAGGACTGCTCTAAAGGCAGGTGAAGACGGTGCTTCTCTGGGTCCTCCCCAGCACCTTCGGGTGTTTCTTTTCTTCTTTGCCTTAACTAGGCTGACCCTGGAGAAAGGTCCAGTGACGGTGAGGAAAAGACCCACTGACCACAGGGAAAGTCCTGTTGACAGTGGGAAAGACTACAACTTTGGATTCTCTCTTGAGGGCACATAAGACCGTATGGCAAAAGCTTGGCTGTGTCTGGAGTGGCACGTCTTCGTCTGTCCGTTGGCAGGGGTGGTTGGGTCTGTGGGGTGTGCTCGGCAGCTGGAGGGTGGTGTTTTTCGCCGGTGGGCTCTGCAGTCATGAAATACGGGCTGGTACACCCATGGGGATGCTACTTTAAGGCTGTTATGAGCTGCATCTGTAGTCTAATTTACCTCTGTTCAGGAGCAGTTATGTCCCTTGATATCTTAATGGAGTGTCCTGCGCGTGCCTGTACCCATTCGTCAACACAGCGCAGGCCTCCAAGGGTGGTACAGGAACTGCTCTAAAGGCAGGTGAAGACGGTGCTTCTCTGGGTCCTCCCCAGCACCTTCGGGTGTTTCTTTTTCTTCTTTGCCTTAACTAGGCTGACCCTGGAGAAAGGTCCAGTGACGGTGAGGAAAGACCCATGACCACAGGGAAAGTCCTGTTGACAGTGGGAAAGACTACAACTTTGGATTCTCTCTTGAGGGCACATAAGACCGTATGGCAAAAGCTTGGCTGTGTCTGGAGTGGCACCGTCTTCGTCTGCCCGTGGGCAGGGGTGGTTGGGTCTGTGGGGTGTGCTCGGCAGTGGAGGGTGGTGTTTTTCGCCGGTGGGCTCTGCAGTCATGAAATACGGGCTGGTACACCATGGGGATGCTACTTTAAGGCTGTTATGAGCTGCATCCTGTAGTCTAATTTACCTCTGTTCAGGAGCAGTTATGCCCCTTGATATCTTAATGGAGTGTCCTGCGCGTGCCCTGTACCCATCGTCAACACAGCGCAGGCCTCCAAGGGTGGTACAGGACTGCTCTAAAGGCAGGTGAAGACGGTGCTTCTCTGGGCCCTCCCCAGCACCTTCGGGGTGTTTCTTTTTCTTCTTTGCCTTAACTAGGCTGACCCTGGAGAAAGTCCAGTGACGGTGAGGAAAGACCCACTGACCACAGGGAAAGCCCTGTTGACAGTGGGAAAGACTACAACTTTGGATTCTCTTTTGAGGGCACATAAGACCGTATGGCGAAAGCTTGGCTGTGTCTGGAGTGGCACCGTCTTCGTCTGTCCGTTGGCAGGGGTGGTTGGGTCTGTGGGGTGTGCTCGGCAGCTGGAGGGTGGTGTTTTTCCCCGGTGGGCTCTGCAGTCTTTGAAATACGGGCTGGTACACCCATGGGGGATGCTACTTTAAGGCTGTTATGAGCTGCATCCTGTAGTCTAATTTACCTTGTTCAGGAGCAGTTATGTCCCTTGATATCTTAATGGAGTGTCCTGCGCGTGCCTGTACCCATCGTCAACACAGCGCGGGCCCTCCAAGGGTGGTACAGGACTGCTCTAAAGGCAGGTGAAGGACGGTGCTTCTCTGGGTCCTCCCCAGCACCTTCGGGTGTTTCTTTTTCTTCTACCTTTAAGCGATCTTGCTGCGGCACTAAAACTAAAATTCCATATAGTGTTTGCCCTGCTTTTAGGATATGTTGAATGATGACGCACTCTTTCGTAATATATTGGTAATTGTGACTTATATTGATGCTGGATCAACCTCGCTAAGTCAGGGTTGCTAACAACGTCAAACTCTAACGAGATGTCAGAAATGCTGTACTTTGCTTCGGTGTCTGAGGATCTGAAACACGTTTGTATTCATTAAAAGTTAGTTCGTATGACAATCTGTCTTTTAACGCTCCTTGAAAGTATGGGGCATGCGCTTTTAACAACTCAAAATCTAAGGGAATGGAAAAGCGATTTCCATACGCATAACTTACGGCTACATACTTTTTGCCGTCTTCAGCATCTGCGGCGCCTATTCTATGTTTTAGTGCTTCATTATTTTCTATTCCTTGAAACGCAAGATCGGCCCTTTCATTCTCGGTTAGCCATAGATCAGAATAGATTAAAATATGTCTGCATTGTATAAAAGAAATATTTCTTGCCCTCAAGTTTTATAGAATTTTCTTAACGATGCCCGCCCCAGATTCTGTACAAACTGTCCTGTTTGGGTCTGTTGTTGAAGCGATTTCTATTTTAAAGTAAGTTGTGCAGAGCCTGGCACAATCACTTCATCCGTTTATTTCCCTTCACGGCATGGGGTTCTTTCAGTTTTCTATGCGGGTTAAGAATCGAACCATATGCTTGTGACATTTTTTTTATAAAACAAAATAAAAAGTTAATTATTTAAAAATATGGCGGGCATTGAAGATGAAGATTTTAATGTTTTTGATCTTGGAGACGACATGAGTGAACGGTTCCTTTGATACAGCATCGCTCAGCGCTCTCAATACGGCGTGAATTAACAGAAGAAAGGGCTGGAGCATTTTACAAAAGTTTAGGCCTAGAACTCTCCCATTTATAGACCCTGATTTTGAAGTAAACGATCGTGGCCATTTGTATGTGAAAAGCGGCCCCGACCGAGAACAACTTGTTCAGCTTACAGATAACGAGACCCATCAAAGTTTGTAGGCTGACTACAATTAAACAAAGACTTAGGGCGGAAGATCGAAATCGCTTGGCATTGTTAAACAAAATCAGATAGGGAAGCAGTTGCTAAACTTCAAAACATACAACAAGAACTCCCAACAGATAACCAAATGCAAAACATAGAACTTCAAGATTTAATTCAACAGCAGGCAAAATAACAAATGTAATAGAAGCAGAAACAGTCTTTCAGAAGAAACAGCATTAAAAACAATTAATGATTCCCCGATACCCCGCAAGATTAGAGGCTATTAATCATGCTGTAAGAAACATTAGAGACGAATTAACAGACAATTTAGCAAGACTGGGTGAAATAGATAAGGAGATAAAAAGAGAAAAAGAAAAACTCGTTGAGGCTGATGACGCCAACTTAGGGCTTGGAGTTAAAGAAAGAATAACCCAAAGACTAAAAGCTCTTGAAAAAGAAAGAGCAGCAAGACTAAAAGCGGCGTATACTAACCAAGAACAATTACGAACTCAAGTGATCAGAATAAGAGAAAACTATCCAAAAATTTTTATATGAAGACACAACGCTAGCAGAACGAATACAAACACTGTTTAGAGAGCAAGGAGTCACATTAGCAAGCGTTATAACAGCCTTAGGATTTGCAATAAGTACACTGGTGATGGCTATTACAGGCGGTGGTGGAGGTCAAAGCCTAGCGCCTCCTTCGCCATCCCCTCCACCTGATAAATCATGGGTAAAAAAAAAACTGACCTCTTGGGGGTTTTTAAAAAAAATTGCAGAAAAGCTATAGACTCTTTACCTGGTATATTGGGGTTCTTTTGCGGGTTTTGTCTAGCGAGAAAAAGTAGTTGGCTTTATGGCTGAGACTTAGGGGCATTAGTTCTTTTAATAGTTGGGTTACTATTTAGTAAGAAAAAAGACCAAGTAATCCTGGGCCCATTTAAACCCAACAACAAGTGCTGTTTTTCTTTTTCAGGGGTCATTATTTTTTCGCGGTTTTAAAAAGTTTTGGGGGTTTTGGGGCCCTCGGGGATTGGATGATTAAATCTTGGGGGGTCATCGTGTTTTTTTTTTTTTTTGTATATTACGGTCAGAATTTATGTCGTTTTTTCCGACCTTCTGTTCATCCCCCTGCCAAAAGGATTTTTTTTTGTAGTTTATTATTGTCCCTTCTGGGTCTAGGTCGAAGGCGCTGTATAAACCAGTGCCAACAGCAAAGTCTACTTTCCCATCTTGCGATTGAAAAAATTTTTGGTCCCTTTTTTATACTTGAAGGAAATCAACTGTAAAAATTAATGGCCCGTCTTCTAAATTTGCAAAGTTTTGTTTTTGGCATCAAAACCGTAGAAGGATTAGTTATGTGACCTTTTCGTGCTTGCGAACCCGCAAAAAACCCAAAAATAAGTGAAAAGAGTCGTTTTTTCGTTTTTATTCCCCCTTAGTTAGGCCCTTAGAAGGTCTAAAAAATGTTGACCATGTGTTTATGCTTTTTTGTCATGGACCCCAGGTGAACACTGTGCCTGAAGAGAAGATGTTAAGGAGGATCCCCGTCATAGTTATATTTTTGTGCACGCCCCCCAAAAAAAAGGGGTGCCTAAGCTGTTAAAATCCAAAAATTTTGTCTAAAATGTTTTAAAATTAATATTAAATTTGTTACAGATCCCTTTCAAAAACCCCATGTCTATTCGGTTGCTGAATGGATTTTAAAGGTTGTCATTTGGCAAAGGCGTTGTAGTTTTGTAAAATAGTTGAGGGGGAAAAAAATGAAAACTTACACTGACCCCACCAAAGGGCAGGATGATTTAAATGTCAGCATCGACCTCCACCCCGTTGTTGCACAAAACACAGCAAAGTTTAAAAATGGTTTGATAAAAAATGCATCGGATGACTGAAAAACCCCTTTCGGGTTTGGGGTTTTTTTAATAGGGGGGGTTTTGATGCTCTTCAAGGAGTACTTTTCCCCGAAAATGTCAGTTGGGTCCGAAATGTAAAGGGTGTCAGTTGCTATATTTTTAAGATTGTAGTGGGGCCCCAACAGAATATTTTGCATCAGTATATTTAAACGCACTCATTTTTATTTCTTTAAAAAATGTTTGTAACAATAACAACTCAAGACCGTCCTTCGTTTTTAGAACATGCTATTGATAACAATTGCGGAACCAAAGGGTCGCACTCATGAAATTTTTTACAAAGTCGTATGGTTTATATAAGCGAAACTAAGAGAATAATAAGATTAAAAAATATGACAGGGGAAGAAACTTAGCCTGTTAAAATACCTGATGGTTATTATGGGTTTTGCTCACAAAAAGAAGCAATGAGTAACTTCGACATTACTCTCAAACTTAACAATGCAAATCTAAAAACAATATTAACTTTTAAAACCTGAAGTAGCAAATTTTAAACTTTTTTGATAAAGAGCTAGCTAAAATGTTAGGCTTTGGAGCTGACACTCAGGACACTCAAAGATTTATTGTTACACCAGACAAAATACTTATGAGGGGGAAAGTCCGCTCGATCTTGCATTACTTCATTACTCTTGTTCATTTGATGAGTGAGCACTGATGAAAAATTATATGATGGAAGGGCCCCTCAACTGTTTTAAGAGCTCTTCCGTCAGGGAAAGCTGCATATTGCGATTATGAAATTATACAATTCCCTAATTTACAGTTTAAAAGATAGTTTGTGGGAGGGTTGGATCATTTATATAAAGATCACAGACAAAACGGGGAAAGTTGTAAAATGTGTTAACCTGCACATTTTTAGAAATAAAATAATAAGTTGTACTAAAAAATGTCGCGGGGGCCAGAGAAACCGGGAGTTACATTAGCGCCTGTGAGGTGTATAACCTTAAAATTAAAAGACCTTGCAGACGTTGCGGACTTTGAACAGAACGGTGAGATGGGGCGCTTTGTATGGTTTTGAGTACACTAAAGATGGTGATTATAAACGCAAAGAGGTTGGTGACAACAAAAAGTTTCCTAAACTAGAGCAACTGCGCATGTAGAAGCAATAATGTGGCCAGTATGAATATAAATAGTTAGAAAACCTGACAGCAATGGCACTTAGAACATATTTAGAATGGGACATAAAATTTGATTCATAAGCCCATTTACATTTTTTAGCCGTCAAAAAGTTTCAGAAAAGCATTTTAACTCTGGCTCTTTACATGTAAGTCTTATGCCCGAGGACAATAGTCGGGAAAAAAGATTGAAATAAAGCCGTATGGGAATAAACGTACATCCTCCCCAGAAGAGAATCAATTTTGAAAGATGTTCTACAAATTACAGTTCATTTCCCCAAATGAAATTTAGGAGATGCGTTCACAATGATATTTGAAATTTCTGTCTTAAAAGATGAGGGGAGGGATGGGGTTGTGGGCGTTAGTGAGTCCTTCTAAAAGGAATTCTAATTAGCTGGCAAAACTTAGACGTTGAAAAACTTAAAGTTACTGTCGTCGTTCTTAACAATGGTGAGGATATTAAGTCATAACAACAACCAACAAAATCATATTGGGTTAAATAGAAACAATCTTACGAACTAAATTGGATTAATCTTACACATTTAGATCTTATAGGATTTTATTATACTGAACAAGTTTTGACAGAGAGCATGATAAAAACAATAACTGGATTAGATTAAATTCTGTTATAAAAAACTATGGAGCAGTTAAACTTTATGACAAAAGAGCCTCATTTGTTATTTTGTCAAACTGGTGTGGAAAATCAAAATATTTGTCCTAGACCTATTACAAACAGTTTATCGCTATAATTTTGATTATATTGTGATTTTCTGTCCAACACTTGAATGGAACAAGGCATATCACGATAGAAGGTTTATATGGATGGATGACAAAATATATTTGATTGACCCCACAATAAACTAAGTGAGTGTTTAGAATACTTTTATAAATTTTTTAAGGGAACGCAGGCACTATTTATTATAGATGGACTGTTCAGCAGAAAGAGACATAGTCAAAAAGAGAAACACTCTATCAAAACTAGCTTTCAGTGGAAGGCATGCTGGAATAAGTGTGTGGATTTTATGTCAGAAATTATAACTCGGTTTTAAAAGACTTTAGAGAACAGTTAAAGACTGTAGTGTTATTTCGCATGAAAAACAGAGACGCATTTGATGAATGTATGCGCGGAAAATGATGTTATTGAAAATGACCAGGAAAAAAACACAGGATTAAACAAAAACTGAAATCTAAAAGTTTAGTAAATTAGTATTGAAACGGATAACCCCACACGTATGTTTGTTTGTAAAAAATCGTTATTTTTTTGGTTATTGAAAGAGAATGTGTGATGGATTATCATTTTTAATTATTGTTTAAGTCTTACTTGTCAGAGACGAGAAATACCGGTTCTAGGCGGCCGTTCGAACGTTGTTTCGAACGGTGAGTTAGAACCCGGATTTCTTGTTCTCTGTGTTTATGGTTTCAAACGTTCAAAAAATCTTTCCCCTACAAAGGATTTCTCCCACGCTAAGACAAACCTTGTCATGGATCGAAGTTGATGCTTGTTATTCATTGTGGTCTCATGGTATTCAACGGTTTATTTAGAAACCGGTA
>JAFLJL010007301.1:5000-10531 GCA_018398815.1 Conus ventricosus | reverse complement strand
TTAATTTCCTGCACTTAGGCCTAAGTCCCTTTTACCTCTGCGAATTCAACAACTCCCCTGCTGTCTCTGGCTTTTCTCTTTCAAATGTTGGTTAAGGACTACAACCTGACAAAATCTGTTCTTTCATACCAGCTTTATTCAGCGAACTCCTTTTTGTACCACTCAACTCTAACCACTTCTCAAAATAGTGATCAAACGTGCACCAACTGAGTGTACGTTTCACCTGCTTGTAACCTAGCTGAACGAAATTTCTTTCTGAATCCCTCCTCTGTGAGTCAAATCCTTTTCATTAACGATTCCTTCACAGCGCCAAAATCAGACTGTTGTTCTGCTGGTAACGCAGTGAAAATCTGTAATGCCTTACCGTCAATAGCGCTGACAAAATGACTGCCCACTCTTCTGGGAGCCAACCCTGACTGGTCGCAAACGTTTCGAAACGACTGATGTATGCATCAATCGAATCTGTTCCTTCAGAGAACTTTGGCAGCTTTGGTCGGGGGGCATAACTGCGCACAGAGTCACTGGAAACCGAACTACCATCATCGGTGGTCTCCCTTTGTATTCTCACTTTTTCTAACTCTAATTGAATCCTTAATCTTTCTGTCTCCTGCTTCCCTTGCCTGATTATCGTTAGCCTGAATTCTTAATCTTTCTGTTTCTTCCTTCTCTACTGCGACACGACGTCTTTCTGCTCGCTCATCCCTTTCCATCTTTTGTTGGTTTTCAACGAATGCTCGCAGCTCTTCTCCCGAGTAACCTAAATCACGAGCGACGCTCACAAGTTGTTCAATAGGGGTGTTCTCTTCTTCCGCCATTATGTCTCTTTTTTTTTTTTGAACAAGATTTTATTTCTACGACAGCCAAACTGGTGGTTACCGACACGAGTGACGTAATAGTACAATCCTATGAATGATAATATTAGCTTGGGACAACGTAATTAGTTTTTATAAGACGCCTAGCGCCTGCCCCAACTATGAGAGCGAATTATAGGCAATCTGTGCGAAATAAGTACTCTGGGGCTGAAATGCCAAGCCTAGTATTAACTATCTTGGAAGCAATGCCAAGCCTAGTATTTAACTATCTTGGGAACATACAGTATGACAACACCTTGTCTTAGGATTACAACACTTGAATCCCACCCAGCTTCCTCTCTGAGAAGTTGAACAATTATATAAATGGGCCAGAATATCCTGGCAGGTCGCCAATAAATTGTCAACCTCGGGGTATGTCAGTGGAGGAAGGACTAGCGCACAGCCCAAACACACTCACAGCTTGCTTACAATCTCATTCATATATCATGCATTTGTCACATCAAACCACTAGTAAAGTCTTTAACTTTACTACACATGATCATAGAAAGAAACATCAATGATATGGAATCAAACAAAATAAAACATTCTCTCTTTCCTGAACTTCACAAAATCATTTATCTAAAACATCATTACTAACCCGGGTATAAATAGATTTCTACTTTACCTGGCCAGGTGATCTTAACTATTTCAGAATCACTGTCTTTTTCTTTTCTTTTTTTTTTCTTTTCACTGTCACTTTCACAAGCACGACACAAACTGCTGGCACTGGTATTGGTCTGCTGGCACTGGCGTTGGTCTGTGGTTCTGCTTGACGAAGTGACGCTGCCAGGTATGAGGTCGAACCCGGTTAAAATGGAACAGTGACTATCAACATCGATCTGTTCTCCTTTCTTTCTTCCTGCATTAACGCATTGCACTCTCTCTCTCTCTCCTAGTCTGCTCTCAAATGGACATGGTTGCTTTTCTTTTCTTTTTTTTTTTTCTTTTCTTTCTTTTCCTCTTCATTAGTTAGCAACTCTCTCTCTCCATATCTCTCTTTAGTCCTCCCTCTGCAGACTATCTATGGTGCTAAATGCTCAAACTTCACTCCTCTCATCTCCTCATCTCTCTCTCTCTCTGTTCGTTCTTTTTCGTTCCCATCTGTTCGTTCTCCCCTTCTCTCACTCACGCATTACTTTATCACTAACTCCGTGTCCAAGGGCCAGTACCATTGGTCAGTATTTTTACCACTCGTACCCGAAGTTATCTCCCTCTAATTCCATTGGATATTCAAATCGTGACAGTCACGCCTACACGCCTTACTCTTGTGGTGGTCAATTGGTCATTTAATTGATTAGCTAGATTTCACCCCCCCACACACTACCTTCTCCCCTCACCCTTTCCAGCGACGTCGTAAATTGGCTAGATCAGTCTGACCACGGCGTCGAGACTCGTCTGACCAGACATCGAGGCGTCGGTCAGCCACTTAGTCTGTATGGGTGGACCAGACCGTCTCCGTGGAGGATTAGGATTAGCCTCCTCGCTGTGCCAAATTGGCTGGATCCGAACCATGGGCCCATCTGCTGACGCCTAGAATATTTGAGTTCGGCTTAAGTCCGACTGGGTGGTGGCGATTGACCACGAATTTGGTTGCGTTTTATTTTTGACCGTGGCAGTGGTATCATCACAAAAGAGTTCACATGAATCCTCAATATAAAGAGGGAGATCATTTATATAAACTGAGAACAGCAAAGGACCTAACACAGAACCCTGGGGTACGCCAGGTTGGATAGGTAACTTCTCTGATAAATTGTTGTTGACACAAACGATTTGTTGACGGTCTTCTAGGAATGATGTTATCAGTTGGAAGGTATTTCCTGTTATACCATATGATAAAAGCTTCCTGCATAACAATTTGTGGTCAATGACATCAAAAGCCTTTGCAAAATCAACAAACAGTGCGCCACAATATTTATTTCATTAACACTGGCTAGCCATTGATCTACTAGGTTTGTAAGCGCTGTATGACAAGATGATTTTTTCCTGAACCCCGATTGATTTTTATTTAGTAGGTTGGAGGAGTCAAAATGGTGGCAAAGATGCTTATTTATGTGTTTTCCAAGGGCTTGGACAGAACTGGCAAAATGGATATAGGTCTGTAGTTCGAAGGTTCAGATTTGTCTCCAGATTTGAAAATGGGTATAACTTTTGCAACTTTGAACTGAGCGGGAAAGTGACATTTATCAATGCATAAATTGTAAATGTAGGTAAGAGTTTCACATATAACAGGTGCTGATAGTTTCAGTATTTTTCCATCAATCCCGTCAAGTCCGCGGCTTCCTGTCTGCTTTAATTGGCATTAAAGCTTGGCAAACTTCACTAACTGTCATAGGTGGAACTGGTGTTGCTGGACGAATGTTCATAGCATTGCAAAAGTTTTTAATTTTTGTAATTCATTTGAGTCAGTATTCTTTTCTTGACAACGTGTTCTGCAACTGTTGTAAAGTGTTGGTTGAGTTCATTTGGTGTTTGCTGGTAATGGGACTTGTCTTTGACTGTGAAGTTTTATTTGTAAGTTCATTTATTGCTTGCCATATGGACTTCGAATTTGTTTTGTTGGCTACAAGTTCACGAAAAAAATTCATTTTTGCTGTCCGTTTGAGTGAATTGACTTTATTACGTTGCCTTTTAAATCCATCCGACTTCCCTTCTGCTTCAAGCAAATCGTCGCGTAAGAAACAAGCAGCTTGTATTTCATCAGTCATCCACTTTGGTTGTGCACTATGTTTAACTCGACGCGTTTTGAATGGGCGCATGCTTGTCATAAACAGAATTAAACGTGTGTAGCCAGTACTCAAGCGCTTTCTCTGGATCGTGTAATTATAAACATTTATAAAGGGGAAATTCATGAGGTCTGTGAGAAAGGTATCTTCTTGGAAGTGTCCAAAAGATCTGTAAGTGATATGTTTGTGGCCAGTTTTAGGAATTTTGATTCCACTTCTTTTCCACGTAATGCATACTGGAAAGTGGTCGCTGCATCCATTCAAAGGCACACATTTCTCAATGACGTTTTGTGGTTCAGAAAGATAGATGTGGTCAATTAATGTTTTGCTAGTGAATGTTACTCTGGTTGGCATGTCTATAATTTGGGATAAGTTGTATGAGGTAGTTCCTATCTGACCATGATGTTTGGACTTCAATAGATCAATGTTGAAATCACCTAAAAGGATTAATTCTGTGGCATCAAGCGATGCTGCATCCATCATAGCCGTAAACTTGTCCATCCAACCAGCATTTTCCGCTGGGTTTCGATATACAAATCCTATTTTGGATGGGTTTGTTCTCTTCAACTTGATTACTAACCAAACTGCTTCAATTCCAAAACCTTCAAGATCATACAAACGTTGGGCATTTAATGTTTCATGAACGTAAAGTAATATGCCTGTAGATTTGGATTCGGTGGGATCTCTGCGTACAATATTGTAGCCAGAGATTAAGACAGTGGCATCAGGGGACAATATCTGAAAGTCTTGATTCAGTGAAGCCAAAATATTGAAAGGGTTTGTCTTGATTGTACAATTTAGTGGGTACCTCCTGTAACTTGTTTTGTATATGGTTTATATTAAGATGCCCAAATACGTAGTCCGTCTTCCTGTGGCCATTTTGAAGATGATTGCACATTTGTGCAACTAAAACAAATATAGCAACTAAAACATATATTGCAGGATACACTTGAATACAAACTCAATGTGTCCGTATGGTATACACACACAACAACTATCTTCAATTCAAAAGGATAAGGAATATGAGAAACACGCAAGTGAAAACTACAAATTAAGTGTGATTACAACACACTTACACACCAAATCCAACAATGCACAATGAAAAAGGATAATGAATATGAAAAGGGGACAAAAGTTAAATTCACAAAGTTTCGTAACACGCTTGTGGCAAGTGTCACCGAAGAAGTGTCACCGAAGCTTTATCTACACCACAGGTTTCTGAGCGTGCTCACACACCATTCAGGTACAAATAAAACTATGATATAAAGTCTCGCTTTCTTCAGAAATGCTAATAATGTAGTTTGCAACCACTTTTTCTTCTCAGTTTATCAGATAGTCGGCAGATTCGGATTACACAGTTCGCCAGATGCATATAGTTCAAACTCTGCACTTTCCACACGAGTGTATATATATAGCACACCGCACGCACACACACACACACACACACACACACACGCACACGCACACACACACACTGATTCAAGTCTAAAACTGGCCATAGTTTGGTGGCAGTGCCAAAAAGCAGGTGGGAAGCTACGAGGAAAAGAATGGAATAACATAGGAGGATACACAGGCGGTGGCATCATGGGTGGTGGCTGTGGAGGCGAGGTGTAGGTCTCTCTACTACCATACGAATTAGTTCCCCGCGTGGTAGTGGGCCCACTGTCCGGTCGTCGGAGTGGGTGGGTGGGGTTTAGAGTGGTGGTAGGGAGGGGAGGAAAGACTTCCGAGTAGTGTGGGTCGGCCGGAGAATGGGGAAGAGTAGGAGGGTTGTCGGGTTGAGAGGACTGTGATGTGTGATTGTTTGTTGGTAACATGCGTGGAGTAGGTGAATGGACTGGAGGAGGAAAAGGAGCGGTGATGCAACACGGGGGAAGAGGAGAGACGTCCAGTGGGCGAGGGGCCTTGGTCACTGCCCCTCTTTGTGCCCATGCTGTCTGCCTGTTTCGTAGCAAAC
>JAFLJL010007299.1:0-10332 GCA_018398815.1 Conus ventricosus | reverse complement strand
TATCTTTCGCTAGTAACTTTCCTTCGCAAATTATTTATACTGTTCATTTTGTTGAATCCCTTGCAGAAATCCCTTTTTGAAACAATTATTTGCTTTTCCAATAACTTTCATATCAAAATTGTCTGCAAATTGTTGAGGATATCATTTGATTTGTAAGCCTTGGGACAGTATGAAGCTAAAACAACATCATCAGCAAAGAGAGAGAGAGGAGAGAGGGGAGAGAGAGAGAGAGGGGGGGGTAATCCCGCCAAACAAACAATTCATTTATTGCGCGACCTTGATCTTAGTGTCAATGTACTGCTGAAGGCAACAACAACAACAACAACAAACAAACAAAAAAAAACAAAAACGACAACGCTGTGACAAGCACTAAAGCAGTGCAACAAAACAACAGTAACAGCAATGCAACTAAATGAAGCAAATGCCTCGACAAATCAACAATAACAACTAAACGTAGCAAATGCCTCGACAAATCAACAATAACAACTAAACGTAGCAAATGCCTTGACAAATCAACAATAACGACAACTAAAGGTAGCAAATGCCTCGATAAATCAACAATAACAACTAAATGTAGCAAATGCCTCGACAAATCAACAATAACAACTAAATGTAGCAAATGCCTCAACAAATCAACAATAACAACTAAATGTAGCAAATGCCTTGACAAATCAACAATAACAACTATTAAACAATATGCAACGATGAACAAATCAGCTCAGAAACACAACAGTAATGCAAAGAAAACATCACACAACAATCAACAAAACAGTTCAACAAAATAATGTAACCTTGATAAACTTAGCTTCAAAGGGGAGTCAAAGTTTCACAGGTTACTAAAATTTAGACACTAATAAGTTACAAAAAATTTCCTTTTAAAACTAATGCTGTAAAAGTTGGTAGATTTGTCTGTTGCTACACACTTCACTAGAAGCGATTTGGTTTACTTGTTGTCAGGGCAGTTTAAGGGAAGCTACCCAGGCTATCGGAAAAATAACGTAGTGATCTCCCTTTAATGAGGAAAGTCAAAGAGGTTGGGAGAACATTCCTTTTTTTTTAAGATTTGTTATTCAAAATTAAAATTAATAAAAGTTGTTTAATCATTATTAAAATACTTTATTCCTATTGTAGATAAAAAGGGGCAAATTGTACTATTATATAAACTAAATAGACAAAGAGAAAATTGCACCAATGGGATACAAGAAAAATCTTTCCTTAGGCAAAAAATAGTCCGCCGGAAATAGGGCTGTTTTTATAAATTAGATGATTGAAGATTTGTAGAGACAGTGTTGTTTTAGTGTTGATTCACTGTTTTGAGAGAGTGCATAAAGTTGTTAGTGTTAAAAGTGTATTGTACTAATGCTAGGAAGTTGCGTATGAATACCTTAGTTGTGTACAAATACTTCGGTTGGACCCATGCGTGGTCCCATCTAGACAGAACACCAAAGGCAGACCGGAGTGCAGGTTGCGACCAAAGTGTCCTCTAAAACAGGTTGGTTTTGCAAGTGAAATGTTGATTTATTAAGTGTTTGTTTAATAATGAGCTGGAGACAAGTCTAAGTTCAACTTGGGATTTAATAGATGAGTAGATAAAACATGGCATCCCACAGAGCTGCAGGGACAGCCTTTTCCTTTGTGCACATGGTTCTTCAAAACGGCCCTTTTGAAGCACATGTTCGTGCAAGGCCTCATGGTCTTTTGATGCTTTTGTCAGTGTGTAACAAAATATCAGTATGGGCAAGAATATTTTGTGGGGCTGGATAAGTAGACAATGGTTACGTTTTTGTGATTAATGTGGCTTCATGATTTTAAATGATCAAAACAAAGGTTCCTGACAAACTGGTCAGAATTCCAAAACGTGCCAAGTCATGGTTTGAGTACATAGATTGTCTTTGTTTGGGAAATGGGTTACATGTATGTTATCTGTACTGCGTGGGGTATTTGTTGTGAAACTCTTTATCGGTTGGGTGTTAAAGTAAACTCCATGTCTGAGCACATTTTATTGCCTGGTAGAAGAAAATGGCATAAAGAGAGTGAGTGATGGGGTTATCTTAGACATTTGATGCTATGCATAAAATTGCTGGTGTTGAGTGTAGGCGAGAATTCTAGGCAGACCTTGAGTGGAATGCCAGCCCATGGTGAATTGGGTATTTATGTATGGGAATAGCCATGCAAATTGCATAACAATGAGTGCACCAAAGTAATTCATCCAAATTACTTAAGCGCAAAGTGCGACTCTCCATGCAATTTGATAATAAAGGAACAAGTTGAGGTGGATTGTTCCTGTTACTGCCATTTGACCTATTTAATGAGATAGGTGGAACATAGTGAAAGTGCTTATAACATGAAGTTGTCGCAGTACCAGGCATGCCTACCGTCCCGCTGTAGCCGTATTTGTCCCTGAAAATAAAGAAAATGAGCAGGGCGTCCCGGAAATACGGGTTTTGCGTTCGCGTCCCGGAAAATTAAGTTCGCGAAAATGACCGTTTATTTCGCTAGGATCCGGTTCAAAGTCTCAGGCTGGCGCCAAGACGGAAGCGAATGTCCATCGCGCATGCGCGGCGCGGTCATTTCTACCCCCCCCCCCCCCCCCCCTGCTTCAACAATGGCGTCGAACAAGCGAAAACAAGTTTTCACCGATTCTGATTCATCTCCAAAGAATTTAAGCGCAGTCAAACGCAGCCAGACGTTTCGACAGGAGTATACAGAGTTCTGGCCTTGTATCAAGCCAGGGAGGAAAGGAGAAACGTTCGCTTTCTGCGAAGTTTGTGCATGTGATTTCTCCATCAAATCCGGTGGAAAAGACGACTGTCGGCGGCACACACAAACTGACAAGCATAAAGCGAACATAAAAATTTCTGAAGCACAGCAACAGAATAAAAAAATCACTGGATTTTTTAACAGTGGAGTGTCAACTTCGGCCACAAAGAAGGAATCTACAGCCGTCATTCGTGCTGAAGTGATGATGGTGGACATTGTTTTGGAACAAAATTTGCCGGTCGCAACGTTGGACAAACTCAGCAAAGCAGTGAAAGTCATGTTTCCCGATTCGGAAATAGCCAAGCAGTTTCGCAAAGTCCAGGTCCGAGGGTGCACTAGAGAGACAGTACAAAGAGGCTGACCTGGCTGATCTGAAGAGTGCCTACTACAGGTCTCTTCAGCCCTCTCAGTCTCATTAGTACAAAAAGGACTGTATTTGTACTTAGTGTAAATAAAGGTAAGCTGTTTTTCATGCTTTTTATTTTAGTTTGCTGTTTTTGTGTTGCTTCTGTCTGATGACCAATAATTTGCCGAATAGTTAGGTGTCCCTGAAAATTGTGTCCTGTCCCTGATTTTGAACATGTGTGTCCCTGAAAGAGCAATTTAGGGGTAGGCATGCCTGCAGTACATGGAGATTGGAGAGTTAAGCCTTGTTGTTTCTTTTCTGTTCGCTTATGATATGAAGTTGTTGCAGTGTATGGAGATTGGGAGAGTTACGCTTTGTTTCCCTTTTTTTTTCTTTTTCCTTCTATTCTTGTTTTTGGGTCGGACTGATGTATAATGCTATATTGTTTAGGAATGCTTTGTAGACATTTTTCATTTTGTGAACATCGCAGTTGTGGGTTATTATTAGCAGCGCTTACTTGCGCAAGCCCAAGGGGCATTGCAAATACTCTTGTTCCTATCCCATATGTGGACCGTTGTAGGTTTGACTGTGTTGAAACGATGCAAAAAGGTGACTAAGGTTAATGCAAACCATTTC
This sequence comes from Conus ventricosus, assembly GCA_018398815.1. Taxonomy (NCBI): domain Eukaryota; kingdom Metazoa; phylum Mollusca; class Gastropoda; order Neogastropoda; family Conidae; genus Conus; species Conus ventricosus. The sequence continues at coordinate 6,590 of JAFLJL010007299.1, read as the reverse complement.
ATCATTATTTTGGCCCGGCTTGATGATTCCAAGGACAAGCTGAGGAAAAGATGCACAAGCCCTAAGAGTAAGAGAGCATACGGGAATGACTGTCATGGTGATGATGAAAATTGAACTTTGAATGGCCTACTTAAGCATGTAAGTGAAACAAAGGGATGACATAGAGTATATGATCTTGAATTGAGGTCAGTGACGGTATTTTATCACATGACTTTGGTTTTTATAAATTTTGTTGTACCGCATGGTAATGTGGTTCTCCTTTTGTTTTGATGTGCAGAGAACACGTTTTTCCTTATTTATGGTCAAAGTCCATCTGTTTCGGTTCTCCTTTGAACTTGACGAACCTGGTTATAGTTGTTGTTTGTTCTTTTTGTGCCAACCATTTAATTTCTATCCTCGTTCTGTTTTTTGTATACATCCTGTGTTGGTACCAACTTGTAGAGACTGTGTGTGTGTGCCAATGGTTTTACCCACTATGAATATGCATGCTGACTCACACCCTAAGCATCCTGGAAGGACCATTGTCGAGAATAAACTGGCGCCACTTCGGCCAGAGCTCTCCCCACTGTAAGACGTGTGTCCTGTGCTGTGCCTGCTTGAGGGATATTTCTCCCTTGTCTATCCTGACATACAAAGTGTTGTATGTATTGTGCGTCCTGACAAAACATGGTGTCAGAAGTAAAGAACTGATTTCTCCTGTGAAGTGACAGTTTAAGTGTTAAAATGTCTTTTAAACCGCCAAAAAACTTCAACTTTCGGGAGCCATCCCGGTGGCCGGCGTGGAGAGACTATTTCCGCCGTTACCGGTTAGTGTCAGAGCTACACAATAAATCTGGTGAAGTCCAAGTGGCCAGCCTGGTGTACTGTATGGGCCTAGAGGCAGACAAGATCTTCAATCAACTCTTAATTAACGGTAACAAGGTTGACGGCCGACCAGCAGAAAGACTATACAACTGTGGAACAGTGTTTCACGGACTATTTCGCGCCTAAAAGGAATGTCATCCATGAACGTGCAGTGTTTCACAGACGGTGCCAGCAGGTTGGGGAAAGCATAGAGGAATATGTGCGTGCTCTTTTATGAACTGTCGGAATTAGCAGAATTCGAGAATAGAGAGGCTACTATCAGGGACAGACTTGTGCTTGGAGTGTGTGACCAAGAACTTTCAGAAAAGCTTCAAATGGAGAGTGAACTTACCCTGCAAGGGGCAGTGCAAACAGCCAGGCACAGTGAATTGATCAAATTGCAGCTAAAAACACAAAGAGCGAGTGAGAGGGAGGTGTCTGCAGTTAGCCGACACCATCACCGGTCTCGCGGCGAGAAACCCAGCAGAGGGCGAGGCCTACCGCTCCGCGTGGTCCCAGAGGCGAGAGGGGGTGCTAGCGCTGCCAGCGCCGGGTACCAGCGTCGTGGCAACGAACGTGGAGGCCTGATTCACAACTGCGGGCTCTCACGCGAGACGGCGTTGCCCTGCCTACGGAAAGGACTGCAAAGCCTGTGGCAAGCCAAACCACTTCGCGCGCTCTCAGACCTGTAAGGGTAGCAAGTCTGAATGAAATTTTTGACCAGCGCCGCGAGCCGTGGGTGGAGGATGGAGAGGAAGATGAGTACTACCTCTGCTCCATTACCAATGGTGATCTCCCTTGGACAGTTGACTTGTCCCTTGGCAGCAGTACTGCCACCTTCAAAATAGACACTGGGGCTGATGTCTCTATCATGTCACATGACACCTACGATGAACTGAAACCTCAGCCCCCAATACAGCCCACAAAGACAATCCTCCGCAGCCCTGGGGGAACCATAGACTGTAAGGGGAAGATTCTGATAGAAGCAAAATACAAGGAACAAACTTTTCCTATCCCTGTGTACGTAGTGAACTCAAACCGCAGAATCTCTTGAGTAGAGAAGCAGCATGCAGGATGGGTTTAGTGAAAAGAGTTGACTCTATCGGGTTTGGTGAGCTAGACGGAAACCCAATAAAGTGCCCTCCAGTCAAAATACAAATAAAAGAAGACTCTGAACCATATAGTGTTGTGACGGCACGTAGAGTCCCAATACCCCTTCTACCCAAAGTCAAACAAGAACTAGGGAAGCTTGAAAAACTTGGTGTAATCGAAAAGGTGAATGAACCGACAGACTGGTGTGCACCAATGGTGCCAGTTGTCAAGAAAAATGGTGAAATTAGGATCTGCACTGACTTCAAGAAATTAAATGCTGCAGTGAAGAGGGAGCGCTACATGCTACCTCAGTGGAAGATGTGATACACCGCTTGAAAGGAGCCAAAATATTCAGCAAGCTGGATGCGACGTCTGGGTTCTTCCAAATACCTCTAGACGACAGCACAGCAAAACTAACCACTTTCATCACACCCTGTGGTCGATATTTCTACCACAGATTACCCCAGGGTATCACTTCCGCCCCGGAAATCTTCCAAAGAACGATGGAAAACATTCTGGCAGACCAACAGAATGTCATCTGCTTCTTTGATGATATTCTTGTCTTCAGTGAGGACGAAAGGGCTCATGAAGAACACTTGAATGCTGCGCTGATTACCCTTCATGAAGCTGGAGTCAAGCTCAAACGAGATAAGTGTTCACTCCGCAAGAAAGAAATCGAATTTCTTGGCTTCACTATCAGTGGCCAAGGCGTCAAGCCAAGCAAAGGAAAGGTAGAAGCCATCATCATATGCCCAACCCAGAGAACGTGGCAGACCTCCGTCGTCTGTTGGGCATGATAAATTTTCTTGGACGCCATCTGCCTAACCTTTCCTCAACGATCCAGCCAATGACAGAATTGCTAGAGAAGGATCGTGCGTGGGTCTGGGGACCACAGCAGGCCAGTGCTCTCAGCAAGGTCAAGGAGACACTAACTTCCGCCCAGACGTTGGCGTTCTACGACCCGGAGAAGCCAACCATCGTCAGTGCCGACGCCAGCAGCTTCGGACTTGGTGCCGTACTCCTCCAAGAGCACGATGACATCGTGCGGCCTGTTGCATTTGCATCCCGCATGCTGCAGAAGGCCGAGCGACGGTATGCCCAAATAGAAAAAGAGTGCTTAGCAACAACATGGGCTTGTGAGAAGTTTGATCGCTACCTCGTCGGCCTGGAACACTTCAAAGTCGTCACCGACCACAAGCCCCTTGTCCCTTTGTTTAATAACAAGGACCTTTCTGAGACTCCCCTAAGGTGCCAGCGTCTCTGATCCGGCTCATGCGGTTCAACTTCAAGGCCACGCATGTGCCGGGAAAAGAAATGCTGGTGGCCGATGCCTTGTCGAGAAGTCCTCTGGCCGCCGACACCTCAACATCACAGCAAAAAAGATGTTGAGACACACATCGACTCAGTCCAGTCGTCGTGGGCAATCAGCGATGCTGGATTCAACAAAATCAGAAAGGAGTCTGAGTCTGATGTCTGCATCAAAGCTGCTACTAACTATACGATCAACGGCTGGCCAGAACACAAGGAAGATGTGATACTAGCAGCCCGTGACTACTATGTAATAAGAGGAGAACTGAGCATCCATGACGGCATGCTCGTGAAAGGGGACAGAGTGGTCATACCTTACTCTATGAGGAAAGAAATGCTACAAAGAATCCATGAAGGGCACATGGGGATCACGAAGTGCCGAGAGCGGGCCGCGCAGTCTGTGTGGTGGCCGCACATCAGCAAAGACATTAAAGACACTGTCTCCCGATGCCGACATTGTGCGACATATAGGCCGGCACATCCCAGTGAGCCCCTTCAAACCATCTGTCTTCCCGGACCGCCCATTCCAGAAGGTGGGCGTAGACATCTGTGACTATCAGAACAAACATTATTTGGTGCAGGTAGACTACTACTCTAAGTACATCGACATCGCCTACCTCCCGAATATCAGAGCAGCAGCTGTGGTGGGGAAAATGAAGTCCTTCTTCGCCCACCATGGCATTCCTCAGCAAGTGATATCGGACAACGGAACTCAGTTCACGTCCCGTGAATTTCGGACTTTCGCGGAAAGTGGGGGTTCCAGCACCTCACATCGAGCCCTCATTACCCCCAAAGTAATGGTGCCGCCGAGAGAGCCGTGAGAACTGTCAAAGAAATTCTACGGCAGGACGACATATTCTTCGCCCTCCTAACCTACAGGGCGACACCCATTCCAGACCTTGGAGCGAGTCCCGCTGAGTTAGCCATGGGCAGGAAAATTCGCTCAACGTTACCCATGCTTCCATCTCAGTTGGAGCCTCGCATCATCACTCCCGCCCAGGTGCAGGAGCGAGACGCAATTGCCAAGGAACGGCAGAAACGCAGCTACGACCGCCATCACGGAGCCCAGAATCTCCCAGACTTGAAGCCTGGCGACCCTGTCCTCATGAAGACGGGCAGCGACAAAGCTGGAAGCTGCCGGGCGAAGTCGTGGAAGAATGTGCCCCGCGGTCATACCTGGTCAAGACACCTGAAGGCCAGCTACGTCGCAACCCCACGTCATCTGCAGCGTCTGCACCCAGAAGCATGCAGACCGGACGATTTCCGTCGTCCCTCTACTCCCATTCATCTCGGGGGCAACACGAGGTCACTCCGAGATAAGCAGCAGCCGCCGACACAGCAGCCGCCGACCCCCGTGGCCGCTTTGCCGACACCCGATCATCGCCGGTGCCAGACAGCTCGCGATTAGCGCCGCCATCACCCAGCGGACAGCGTAAGCAGTCCATTGTGGCCACAACACCATCACCACCGCCACCACCCTTATGCACGCGTTCTGGTCGAGTGATCCAGAAGCCGGCAGATTCCAGTGATAGCTGTGCATTTCACAGTTGCCTGATGCCCGAGTCTGGCAGGCATACTGCAATATTCAATTTTGGTATCAATATAATTAGAAAGTTAGTTCTGTGTATCAACTGTGTATCAACGTAGATGTGTTATTCTGTGTGCCTGGTGCCCGTGTCTGGCAGGCATACAGTTGTATTCCCTATGGATTACAGTGAAATGCCATCATTTCAGTCCTATGTGTGTGTTTTTTTTTTAATCGAGGCCTGAAACTTTGTTTATGACGGCATCTTTTGAAAATTCACCAAGTCCTTTATAATGGCATCATTGTGTTGTAGTTCCATTAGAACTGTGAAGTTAACTTGTGAATCCTAGTCTTTTATTATAATTTTCTGTGTGCTATCTGTCATTCAAACGACATCTGCCATAATTGTGCTTGATAAGGATTTCGATGACAGCCACGTGTGTTGACTTCTTTATTATGGCAAGTTAACCTTGTGTTGTTCAGATCCTTCATGATTGCAACTTTTAGGGCTATGTGATTGAAATAATATGCTTTGCATGCAGTGTTGTAATTTTGTGTTCTATCTTTAACTATATAATCATATGCAACTACATGGGGAAGCCATAAATTCAAAAGCTGACAATCAATTGTGTTCTAAACCGTCTCCTTACGAAACAAAAGAATGAAATACTCTAACAAAAACACTGAAGACAATATGGTTACAAGAACAAAATTTTGACTTTTATTTGTTTACAAGTGAAAAACGCCGTATTGAATGATGAACATGGAAGAACTGTACAAACATCATTGTGTTATTGAAAATATGAAAGAACTGTGCCAGTGACAATTGGAAACTTTTAATTGATATTATCTCCCCCAGTAATAATAGATTTTTTCTCATTGAAAAGGACTCTAAAGATAATGCACTAAAGTTTAATGATAAATGTTATGTATTTAGTTAATTGCTATTAACTTTTAGAAGGGGAAGATGTGTTGGTACCAACTTGTAGAGACTGTGTGTGTGTGCCAATGGTTTTACCCACTATGAATATGCATGCGTGACTCACACCCTAAGCATCCTGGAAGGACCATTGTCGAGAATAAACTGGCGCCACTTCGGCCAGAGCTCTCCCCACTGTAAGACGTGTGTCCTGTGCTGTGCCTGCTTGAGGGATATTTCTCCCTTGTCTATCCTGACATACAAAGTGTTGTATGTATTGTGCGTCCTGACAAAACACATCCAAAGATCCTAATAAAAAGTCCCGAACCCTTGACCTTGTGCCACCTTGTCTTGCTGTAAGTGAGAGTGGGTTACACAAGTGGCGCCCAATAGGGACTTTCTCAAAATAACAAATTATTGAATAAATTTTATAATGTCGAGTGGTGGCACAGAGAACAGCAATGGCCTTGACCCTCAGGGGAGGTCAGCGGATGAGGAGAGATCTGATACGGGTGGTGAAGTAGTGGACCCTATCCAGGACCTGCAAAGAAAGTTTCAGGAGTTCATGGTAAAGCATGAAGAGGAGAAAATACGCCTGGAAGCTGAGATCACCAGGCTAAGAAATGCCCAGAAGGAGCCACCCAGTACGACTCCACAGCAGCGGTCTTCTATGTCACCCAGCCATCAGTCACCCGGTTGAAGGTCTTCACGGGCCAACCACCAACGGGGGGGGTGAAGCCACTTTCCGGAATGGGTGACCCAGACGGAACACGCTGGCAAAGGACGACTCTTACACGATGCTGCAGAGAGTCAGAATGAGCCTTAAGGGGACTGGCCTGGAAACGGGTTAGTTCATGTGAAACGGCGAAGGAGATTCTTGAGAAGATCAAGAAAGCTTGAAAT
>JAFLJL010007298.1:0-10316 GCA_018398815.1 Conus ventricosus | reverse complement strand
AATTAAAACGAACATTAATATAGGAACCACTATGTACACTATTTACGAATATACCAAAAAAAAAGTAACACAAACGGCTGACAAGTTTCAATCACAGAACCAAGACGACATCATACCAGACAACCAGTATACGCAACAACCATAATATAACTAAACATAACATGACCACTACAGTACAACTCGCCATAATACAAGACAACATGACGAACAACACCATCATGAACCTAACAAATCACCAACCTGGACAGACAGACGTTCAACCACACCAGTTCTGCAACTGGCTGAAGTGGCTGCCAACAGAGACGACACAGAACCCGGCACAGGCCCAAAGGGGCACACCAGACCCGACGAGGACCTGGCCCTAACTATGACTCGAAGTCACTCAGCTCAACTAACGGCGCTGCCGCCGCAACTACAAGGCGCGTCCACTCCGACAAAACACCAGGGACCGAAGTGAAGCTACCCCAACGCATTCCGCACTGGTCGGAATCAAGCGAACTCTACTCACAACACAAAACAGCGATTGGTCAGAGCAGCGTATCCCTCCGCAGAGCTGACACGCCGGACCAACGGACTAGTTGTTGCTCGTGCAACAACACGACAATTTACCACAACAACTCACAGACTTGACAATACAACAACAGCCGATATCCTGCCCCGCCTTCTCTGGTGTGGAACCAAAGTAACAAAAGGGTAACAGTCGGAAACGAAACCAACCTCCCGCCTCCTCCCCTCAACAAGTGAAGACTGGAATGCAAGAATATTGTATGTCTTATTTCCCCAGCCCCCTACCTATCCTAACCTTCCACCTTAACCAAAACCCCAATCTTACCACACGCACGTTCGCACACACACAATATACACATATGCACACGCGCACACGCTCTCTATTTCTGAACTACCATTACTCCAAACACATGGACGGCTGATTTAGTACCGCCGATCGGTGACACACACACAATATATATATATAATATTTTATATATATATATATATAGAAGAGAGAGAGAGAGAGAGAGAGAGAGAGAGAGAGAGAGAGAGAGAGAGAGAGATCAATATGGTTGAACAGCCTAAAATGATTCTAAAAGCGCTCGACCCCTTGGGGAGCAACATTTGTTAAAACGAGTATTAAAAAGGAATATTTAAAATTCTCTACAAATTTGTTTTGAGCGCGTATATATATATATATATATATATATATATATATATATTATATATATATATATATATATATATATATATATATATATATATATATATATATATATATATATATATATATAACAAACTAATAAATTCCAAGGATAAGTACCGAGCACCGTTCCAGCAACTTACAGAGCAGCTTGGTGTTGCAATGACTGCAAGTAATATTGAATTATAAACAAAGCTTGCTCTTATGTCTTAGATTGAAGAAATAGGGGGAGATACGCATTCATACCTGCAGTGGCAGATGATTCTGCTAACTAACAGTATGTGCTTGAGTGGGTGGATGGGGAAAAAATAAAATAAATGCTTCTCAAAATGAGCCTTCAGCAAGCTTATATTCTCCTCTTTCGAAAGCGAGGCTTCGAGGTCGACAGCTGCTTTTTTTTCTGTGTCACCGTTCAGCTCATATTTTGTGAATTTCTTCAATTCCGCTGGTTTGAGTGTGATATCCCTTCACTGAATAGAAGTTTGGTATCTTTTGTTTATTTTGGCTGGTCGGGTTTTTGTTATTCTGTGTGGTTGTCATTTTCTTGTGTTTTTTTTTCTTCTTCTCTCTACATTAATCTGTTCAGTGCGGATCTTCAAATGGCGGACTCACGTGTGGAACCATGTTTTTGCTAAAAAGAGACCTGCTTATTCTTTTGGCTCTGATCAGAATCGTTCCTTTCAGGCCCTGGACATTTGTGTTGCAGCCGAAAGAATATGCGGCCAGAGAAACTATGGTGGGCGCGCAGGAAATACGGGGATTATGGCGACTCTACCCAGCGACTCGAACAGCACGAAGTAAGTTGTTGATAGAAGGTTTGTCTCTTAGCGGTGTTGAACTGCGTTTGTACGACAAGAACCCTTTCATACTCACAGGACAGGGTGACTCTGAAAGACCTGCCACTAAAGTCTGGATATCGAATATCCCCTTGTCTTGCGATGGAGCGGATATTGAGTCAGCTCTTGTGAAACTTGGAGTTGTTTTTTCGCTCCCCTTTGATAATGGAAAAAGTAAGGAACAGAGATGGAAAGCTGACCCGATTTACTCTGGTAGACGTTTCATTTTCATCAACGTCCCAGAAAAACCATTGGAAAAGTTTGTAAAGGTAGGGGATTTTACTGCCACCCTTTATCACAAGGAACAACCGAAAAAAGAAGCCGGGGGTAACGAAGTGCAATCGTTGCCTAAAAGTGGGGCATTGGGCCAGGCAGTGTCCGGAGTCTGTTATCACGTGCAGAGCGTGTCTCAAACCCGGTCATCGGCAAGGGGATCCTGTTTGCCAAATTCCGACTCACAATGATGAAGTTGGGTCAGTGTGGGATCCTCTTCCAGTTGTTTCAACGCAGAAACAATCTGTAAACCCTGCCACATTCCTCACTGATGACGACAGTGACACGGCCTCTGACGCCACTGACACTGCAGAGAAAGAACTTAACGTGAGTGACACTGAGAGGGAACTTAGTCAGGAAAAGGGAGAAAAAAAGGTGAGAGTGGATAATGAAAGGGACTGTCATGCTAACTTGTGCTCTGCCGATGCGTTGAAAAGGGAAAATACAAAAGAAGCAGCAGACCCAAAAAGAGAGAAGAAATGAAAAAGAAGGAAAATGATCTGTCGAAAGCAAAGGAAGGGCTTTTGACACGTCAGTCGAAACTGGATTTTAAACCCCGATCGCGTTCTGAGACTCCAAAACGGCCATGGTCAACAGAAGGGGATTCCCCCACTTTGACCGACCCACGTGACAGAAAACCCGCCAAGATTTCCGCCCCTCATACAGCGACTGAAAAACAGTGACAGGGCCGGACACGACTGATGACACGGTTGTACGATTCTCTACGCGTCTTATGGTCATTTGTTCGTTGAACCCTGCAACATGGCTTTATCTTCTTTAAATGTTTTTTCTGTAAATGTCAGAGGGTTTAAGATCCAATAAAAAAAGAAAACGCGTCTTTAGGTTTTGAAAAACAACGAGTACGATGTGATTTGTCTGCAGGAAACTTATATTAATACAGCTGTAAGTGAACAGTGGCAAAAAGAATGGGGAGGTAAGCTCATGTTCACTGAGAAAAGTACACATAGCGGTGGATTAGTAATATTAATTAAGAAAAATTTGTCAGCTGAAACGGAAATGGTGTATGCATCTGAAAGAATTGTAATCTTGAAAATCACTACAGGAGAGAAACAGATGATTGTGGTAAATATCTATGCCCTAATAGTTTACAGGAAAAGCTTTAATTTCTTCGATAAATTAGAAGATGTTATAAAAAAAATTTAATATCAGTAACTTTATTGTGTGTGGAGATTTCAACACTGTCTTGAGTAACGAGCATGATGTGATAAGTGGTGATTATCACGACCAGCATACTGTACAGAGATTTAACAGATTGGTGAGTGATTGTGACCTGTATGACACATGGCGAATGTTTCACAACGAAGAGAAAGAATTTAGCTGGTCTAGAATTAATCCATTTATTGCAAGAAGACTGGATTATATACTGACCAGTTCACCTTTTTTTGAAAATGTAGTGCAGAGTACTATGCAGAGTGTTTCTTTCTCAGATCACAGAGGTTGTTGTGTTTTGGTGAAGTTCGTTGATGTTGTACATGGTAAAGGGTATTGGAAATTTAATGGATCCCTTCTTTTGGATATAAACTATGTTAATTACATAAATAAATATTTTAGACACTTTTGAAAAAGACCCTGAAGATGATAATCAGATAACTTGGGAGCTATTAAAAATCAAAATCAAGAATGTACAATCAAATTTTCAAAAGAAAAAGCTTTGGGTTAAACAGAAATAAATTAGCACGACTAAATGCAGATTTGAATACACTCGATAGTGCCCTCAGCACTTATCCAGACTGCCAGGAAACTCTGCGTAAAAGAGAGCTCGTAAAACTAAAATTAGAATTAGAAGAAACTAGCAAAGCCCGTGCAGCTCAGGTAAGGGCTCGAGTTCAGTGGATTGAACAGGGGAAAAAAACTCTAAGTTCTTTCTTAGTTTAGAAAAAGCAAGAGCAAACTCTAAGATCATAGAAAATATTAAAAAGGCAAACGGGGTTGAGATCAAGGGACAAAAAAACATTTTAACCGCACAAAGAGACTATTTTAAGAATTTATACAAGAAAAAGATAAATAGTGATAATATGCTACAAAGAACACAGGCCTTCCTGCGTGGTGTTAATTTACCTTCTCTATCTGCTAATGATAAAGCTTACTGCGATGGTAATCTTTCGGAGCAAGAAATTACGAGTGCATTGAAAGGAATGAAAAATGGCTCTAGTCCTGGCATTGATGGTTAACCATTGAATTCTATAAAGTATTTTGGAGTCGGATAGGTAAATACGTAATGGAATCTTTTAAGACCGCATTTACTGCGGGGAGCATGTCTTCAACTCAAAGAAAGGCCGTAATAACTCTTATACATAAGGGAAAAGGTTTAGCAAGAAATGATCTCAACAATTGGCGTCCAATATCGTTAACAAATGTTGATTATAAACTCCTAGCTAAAAGTCTAGCGGCGCGACTAGGTTAGTGTCATTGATTCTTTAATATGTGATGACCAAGTAGGATTTCATAAAAGGAAGACGTGTGTCCACATTATTACGTCTAATTGATGATGTCACCGAACAACTGCGTCACGAAAACAAACCAGGACTATTAATAACTATTGATTATTTCCATGCTTTCGATTCTATTTCCAAAGAATTCATGTTAAACGCGTTTAAATTATTCGGTTTTGGGGGGGTTTTGTTAACTGGGTAGAAATATTGATGACCGATTCGATAAGCTGTATAAACTATTGCGGATGGATTTCCGAATCGTTTGCAGTGGAATCAGGAATCAGGCAGGGCTGTCCCTTTTCTCCGTTAGCCTTTGTTTTAGCCCTTGAACTATTGGCAATTAGATTACGGAACGGTTCGGAAATCAATGGGCATTGAAATTAAATGTAATGACAGTACTCAGGAGACATGTCCCTTGTTACTGGCTCTTTACGCTGATGATATAACACTGTTTTTAGCAGACGAAAACGATATGCGAATAGCGCTTGAATTATTTGAAAGCTTTTCATTCATATCAGGTTTGACAATTTAAACAGAAATAAATCGGAAGCAATGTGGTTAGGTAGCAAAATAAATTGTAGACAAAAGGTTATGGATTTCACATTAAAAAGTAAAATAAAGATATTAGGTATATACTTTAGTAACAGCACAGGTGCATCTAAATTGGAAGAGAACTGGGAGGGTAGAATTGAAAATTGCAGACGGTTGATCTCTATATGGGAGAAAAGAAATTTGAGTATTATGGGCAAAATAACTATCGTAAAAACATTTTTAATATCGCAGTGGGTTTACATAATGCAAGCGATAGTTGTACCAGAGTATGTAATTAATGAGATCAATAGATTATTATATAGATTTGTATGGAGAAAAAAGGACTGCAACAAGAAAGCGTTTGAAAAAGTAAACAGAACAGTGTTGTGTCACGAAACGGATATGGGGGGATTAAGATGATAGATTTAAAAGAATTTCAAAATGCATGTTTGTTACAATGGGGAGTCAAGGTAAGCTCAAAAGAAGACACAGATAATGGCACAAATAATAAGTGGTGGCGTATAGCAAGAAACAATTTCTTAGAATTTGGTGAAAGTGTATTTGCTTCTATGCAACCATAAAAAGTAAGCAATTTAAAGGACTGGAACTTATCAAAATCACATTTTTGGAACTCGGTGCTATGCACTTGGTTAGATAACAATAATCATTTACAAGTACCAGCGTCTAGGGTAATTTGGAATAACAGTACCATAAAATATCAAGGCAATGTTCTCTTTTTTAAACAATGGATTAAGAAAAATATATTATGCGTGGAAGATATGCTAACCATCAACAACGAACTAAAGTCTTTTGATGAAATAGTTGGTATATTGGGGAATCAGCAAGTCGCCTGCTGGAGTATAATGTTGTGTGCAGTGCGGTGGGCAGGTTTGTGCGTGTTCACCTTGATCAACGACCCGCTCATGACCGAGATTCCCTCAACTTTCCCACGTTCTGTGGTAAAAGCCTGTTAAGCATAAGTGGATTTCGGAAACAAATAATTGAAAATAAGTACACTCAGCCATGTGCGGTTGGCTTCTGGAAAAGATTATTTAACATTGATGTCACTCAACAGATATGGACTATTGCCATACAAGCAACAAAAGAACTAGACTCCGTCTTTTACACTGGAAAATTGTGCACAACATATATCCAACTAACATCATGTTGTTCAAGATGAAAGTTAGAGAAGATAACAAATGTTCATACTGTAAAGATATAGTCGACGTGATAGAACATTTTTTCTACGAATGTCCTTCCGTCTTGTTATTTTGGAGAAAGATTGAGAATTATATTCTAATTAATCTTGACGTTCATATGAAGATCGATGTCTTAAAAGTAATGTTTGGTTGTCACCGACAAGACCATAAGAAAAGCTACGCTGAATCAAATTAATCACATAATCTTAATAGGGAAAAGTGTATAAGTATTTTTTAAAAAACGCAGGCAACGACATCTATTTATACAATATTTGAAGCCCATATGCTACTCCGTAACAAATATCTGTTGAGATAACTTTATTTCCAATGATCACAGTTTCTCGGTAAATATTTATCCTCCTGTCTTCTAGATTTATTTACGCAGGAATAGACGCGCGCGATCCTTTTCGCGATATTGTTCATCCTTTCTCAATTGGCTGGTTTCCTTTCGAGTATTATCACGAAATGCTGTTTGGTAATTGTGATGCACTGCAGCGTAGTTCTTTTTATGGTATCTCTTCACTACTTTACCCTTCTTTTTTAAAAGAAGGGAGTATACGAGATTAACACATCTTTTCGCTCTCCATTCCTCTGTGCGCCCTTCCACTCTTTCGATTTTGTTTGTGAAAGGGCGCAACCCTTTAGGGGAATACGGAGACTGAAAAAGACTAAGACTGTGAACTGTTTCTTTCTCTCTCTCTCTCTCTCTCTCTCTCTCTCTCTCTCTCTCTCTCTCTCTCTCTCCCGCTGCTTTTTGATTCCCTCTGTCCATTCGGATCGCTTCTGCTCCTTCTGCTACTTTGTTCTTTCTACTACAACTTCGTCAGGTATAAATCGCATACCCGGGGTGAATTAAGTGAGAATGAAAGAACCAAGCAAGCAAAATCATTGCAACATACACTAGTGCACTGAAAAACCCAGACATCATTGTACCATAGTATACATTAAATGAGAAAGAAGCATTGTCCAACGATAGAAAAATCAACAACACTTGGAACTGGGCATGGAATGAAAGTGTGGAACGCGCGCGCGTAAGCGGGGGTTTGTGTGTAAGCATGATAGATGATAGGCGTTTAGGTCTTGTAACAAAAAAAAGAAAAAGAAAGAGACCGCCAAAAAAAAAAAAGAAAAAAAAAGAGAAAAAAAAAATCAGAACAAAAAAAAAGGCGGGGGAAGTGGAGGAAAAAAAAAAAAAAAAGAAAAAAAAAAGCTTTAAATTTTCCAAAGGGGAGAGACATCCTCCAATAGGGAGGGAAACTCACTAACATATAACTCCTGGTCATATACCGATATTTCGAAACTTGGTGGTTTCTCCTCAGTGCCCGCGGAAAGTGGTAATTTGACTCCTCTGCCTTTTCATTTTTTGGGAAGAATGAAACCCCCTTGTCTCTCCCCTTGGAGAATAAAAGCTTGCTGAACGACAGGGGATGGAGAGGAGACCAGAAGTGGCGCCAATAACTTGTCAGGAAAAGAGGAGAAGGAAATTGTGAGCAAGCTTCAATTAAAGGCCAACGCTTGAAGGTACGTACATTTTGTGGAGTGGAACATTTGTGGAGTGTGGGATGGGTACGGAAGTTCGGATTTTACTACTTATTTTTTTTGCTATATATGAGTTAGAGAGAAAGCAGCTTAAAGACTTAAAAAAGATGAATTTCCAGTTTATAAACTAAAGACTTTAAATTTCTATTGGGCCTCAACACTTTCCTTCCTTGCCATCCTCCCCCCCCCCACCCCCCTTTCCCCCGCTTTTTCCTCCTCCCCCCTTAACCCCCCCCTTTCCCCATCACCCCCTCACATCTCATTTTATTTTACTCTTTGCATCTATTGAATGATCACTTTTTTTTTTACTTACTTTTTACTTACTTGTTTGTTTTTTCGTATTCATATGTTTTCAAAAATACATTTCAGTTGCAGAGAAAATTCCTTTTTAAACTGTTTGGAAGTCAAATCACTGTTCTCCAGTATGTTGGAACCATGATTGGAGTGCATATATGCTGAGTGTGTGTGTGTGTGGTGTGTGTGTGTGTGTGTGTGTGTTGTGTTGTGTGTGTGTGTGTGTTGGATTTGTTTTTGGTGTGGTATTGGGACTGGGATGTGTGTGTGTGTGTGTGTGTGTGTGTGTGTGTGTGTGTGTGTGTGTGTGTTGTTTGATGGGGTGGGGGTTGGCGGGGCGGAGGGTATGAAGGGGGGGGGGGGTCATTTTCTTCTTCATATGTTCATTGTTACATGTGTATACAATTTTCATGCCAATCATTCCATTGGGCATCCCTTATCCGGCGTGGGAAGGCATCATCAGACCTGTTGTCTTGCCATAGTTCTTCTTATTCTCCTTGCTTTTTATGTTATCTTTAGTCTTGTCCTCTACCTTAACAACCTACCCCACCCCTCCCTCTTTCTCTCTCTCTCTCTCTCTCTCTCTCTCTCTCCTCTCTCTCTCTCTGTATATATATTATATATATATAATATATATATATATATATATATAAATATATATATATATATATATATATAGATGAATATAATCAAAAAGCCTAAAATGATTTTAAAAGTGCTCGACCCCTTGGGAGCAACATTTGTCAATGATATTAAAAAGGAATGTTAAAAACTCTACAAATTTGTTTCGAGCGTGTTGCGCTGTCATCAGGATGGTTTTTGGTTTCCCCACCGCCGATGTTATATAGCGGTGGGCCCGTTGCGGTGTTTGCACGTGCGAGTTGGCTGCACGGTTTTTGGGGGGCTTTCAGGTTTTTTTTTTGGATGTGTTCACTAAAAAACGATTTCCATTTATGCCTGCAGTTGTTTACTATTTCTGTTTTTGGTGTTTAATGTTGCTAAGTGTGGTTTGCATAGTATTAACCATTTTTCAGTTAAACATAGGTTGCACCTTTTGAAACATTGCTGTATGGTGATGCTCTTTTTATGATTTTCCAGGATATATTGTAGCTTGGGTTTTTTTCGTCTTTAAGTTTTCCCGATATATTTGCTCAGTTCTGTTTGGTTTTTATATTTTTCTTTATTAATGACTGTTTGTGGTTTGATATCTGGTTTTGAAGTGGTTTTCAGTGATCCCTATGTATGTTTCTTTTTCAGAAAATGAAAGAAATATACATATGGATCACTGAAAAACCCCTTCAAAAACCAGATATCAAACCCCAAACAGTCATTATAAAGAAAAAATATAAAAACCAAACAGAACTGAGCAAATATATCGGGGAAACTTAAAGACGCAAAAACAAGCTACAAAATATCCTGGAAATCATAAAAAGAGCATCACCATACAGCAATGTTTCAAAAGGTGCAACCTATGTTTAACTGAAAATGGTTAATACTATGCAAACCACACTTAGCAACTTTAAACACCAAAACAGAAATAGTAAACAACTGCAGGCATAAATGGAAACGTTGTTAGTGAACACTCCAAAACAAAAACCTGGGAAAAACCCCCCCAAAAAAAACATGCAGCCAACTCGCAGTGCAAACAACCCCAAACGGGAGCCCACACGCTATATAACATCGGCGGGGGGCAAACCAAAAACCATCCTGATGACAGCGCAACACGCTCGAAACAAATTTGTAGAGTTTTTTTAAAATTCCTTTTAATATCATTGACAAATATATATTTTATATATATTATTATATATATATATATATATAAATAATACATATATATATATATATATATATATATATATATATATATATAAATATATATATTATATTAATTATAAAACAAAGCTTGCTCTTATGTCTTAGATTGAAGAAAAGGGGGGGGATAAGCATTCATTATCTTTCAGTGGTATGATCTGCCTACTAACAGTATGTGTTTAGTGGG
>JAFLJL010007297.1:0-15534 GCA_018398815.1 Conus ventricosus | reverse complement strand
GTTTATAGTTCATGATACAATTTGTGTACGGTCACCATATGAATGTTTATAGTGTCAGTGATAATATCACACTGCTGTTTGTACGACTTCCCACCATATGAATGTTTATAGTGTCTGTGATAATATCACATCAGCTGTTTGTACGGCTTCCCACCATATGAATGTTTATAGTGTCAGTGATAATATCACATCTGCTGTTTGTACGACTTCCCACCATATGAATGTTTACAGTGTCTGTGATAATAACACATCTGCTGTTTGTACGACTTCCCACCATATGAATGTTTATAGTGTCTGTGATAATAACACATCTGCTGTTTGTACGGCTTCCCATCATATGAATGTTTATAGTGTCTGTGATAATAACACATCTGCTGTTTGTACGGCTTCCCATCATATGAATGTTTATAGTGTCAGTGATAATAACACATCTGCTGTTTGTACGGCTTCCCACCATAACCATCAGATTAGTTATCAGTTCTTTTCTTTTAATTATCTATCTATTCAATTATCTATTTATTTATACATGTACATATCTATTCGTTTGTTGCATTTGTCTACTGATCTATTTATTTACTTACTAATTTGTTCGATTATTTGTTTGTTTGTTTGTTTTTTCATTCAGACAATAATTTCATCTGACATATGATTTTTGAACATCTGTATTATATATTTACCATGTACAGGTTGTCTGTTTTAATGCAGTTACTCGTCTTATAAATGAAAGATATTTTAATACTCAAAATCTGCATTTAAATGATTCTTTTGTAGTACTCGGCAATTATGACATGATTGTTTGTCATACGATTTTCACTCGATAATATAATTTGTAAACCAAAACCTACATGCTTTTTTTAATAAACAAGTCTGTGCCGCAAAGATGGGGGGTTCTTAAACAAAATATAATATCCATGTAAGATTTAGGAACCCTTGGCATTTTTTGAATTGAAACGAGCAGACTTTTTGACTGTATGGTTGTCACATTGCTCATTTTCGGGTGTTATTTGACTGTTCAATTTGCTAGAAGAATTTCGTACTGTGTCATTTTCATATGTGCATGACAGTGTGTAGATAAACACAAGGTGTGCATTAGTTAGATGCCGAACATCATAACTTTGTCAGACTTACTGATGGGACGAAAAAATGATATACATGATCAAATAACTGACATATGTGTATACATGATTGAATAACTCTCTTCTCTCTCTCTCTCTCTCTCTCCCTCTCTCTCTCTCTCTCTCTCTCTCTCTCTCTCTCTCTCTCCTCTCTCTCTCTCTCTCTCTCTCTCTCTCTCTCTCTCTCTCAGAGAACAGGAAAAACACCGATTCTAACTCACCCTAGCCCCTCACCTAGGTTCGGGGCTATGGCGACCTAGAATCGGTGTTTTCCTGTTCTCTGACAAGTAAGACTTCAATAACCAAAAAATAACGATTATCTACAAACATACATACTGTGTAGGATTATCCGTTTTCAATACTAATTTACTAAACTTTTTAGATTTTAGTTTTTGCACACACACACACACACACACCACACACACATACACACACATACACGCCACACACACACACACACACACACTGCTTCTTCTCCCTATCTTGAGCGCTGCTCCATCTCCAGAACGAACATTTATTTGTTCTCTGCATGTCTTCCACTGAAAGCCAGTTTTGACAAAGTGTTTCTTTCTGCTGAACAGTCATCTATAATAAATAGTGTCTGCGTTCCCTTAAACAGTCTGTACTACCAGTTGGTTGCCTGTCGCCTTTTTTGCAAGACCAAGACAACACAATTATAACGAGCACTAAGTCAGCAGGCTGAGCGACCCGCTTACAAACTGTGTGTCTCCTCGGGCCAAAAAATCAATAAACACGCCTCGCGGGCCTACTGCGTTTCTTCTCTCACCGGCTTGCGGTGCATTGCAACATTATTGCATCAGCTAATGTTCGCTAGGCTGCCACGTCAACACTACCACGTGATGGCCGATGTTACAGCCCGGCCAATCAGCGAGGGGTTACAATTAAGCGTAGGCTTACGGCGCTCACATGACTAGGTTAACCAACACCGGTTTCATCATTCTTCCACTGACTGCCGGACGAGCAGGACGCGTTTTACTGTGCTGTGTGCTTGGTTGTGTTATTCTAAAATGGCTAACAGGTTTACCCGAAGAACAGAATCGTGCTATTCAAGATCACAGGGTTTACTTTACTAGCATGTTAGAGTATTTGTCAAAAAAGGAACTGGGCAAAGCATGTTCTTTACCAGTTAAACCATAAAGAAGCATTGCTTTTTTAAAGGTTTGTTGGTTCAAGGAAATGAAAACGTTGAAGGCAATATTGTTGACAAAGATACAGCCAGTTTTAATACGTGTTTGACTATCGATGAGATGGTTCCTTATCTAAGAAATGGCGCTGCATTGTTGAAAGTCGGCCGAAGCAAAACAATCCATCATGCGTTGATTGTTGGGCGCTGGCTTGAGACAGCTAAAGCCATGTTTAAAAAACATGGCGTTCATTTCTTAAGGCGGAGGTAAACACAGCTGATTCGTATGCTAGAAAACTTATATTTGAAACATTTTTGCTGTTCCTCCCAAGTAAAAATGTTCCCAGTTTGTATCAGACTTGATTGATTGTTAACTACAAATTCAGTGTTCATGTGGCAAGTTGATCTGTGTTAAGATGTGTATACTTTTCTAATTCTAACCAGTTCATCTGCCTTCAAGTGCGCACTTATGCAACTGAATGGCGATTTTCGGGGGTTCTGGCAAACAAACTAGATAGGGTTAGGCAGACCTTAGTACATTTACCAGTATGGAGAGGAGTAGTGTGTAGCCAGCACTATCTCCATATAAATGTTGTGACGGGCTTCTAAAAATAGTACCGGTTACGCTGTAACCGCCTGTCTCGCGGCGAAGGCTAGGCTGTTGAGGCCATATATGGTATGGGTTTGGACTACTGACGATAGTATGACGGGCTTCTAAAAATAGTACCGGTTACGCTGTAACCGCCTGTCTCGCGGGCGAAGGCTAGGCTGTTGAGGCCATATTGGCCTGCGTGGTGGGGGGTTGGACTACTGACGATAGTATGACGGGCTTCTAAAAATAGTAACGGTTACGCTGTAACCGCCGGCAAACTTGCTTTAACGTCCTGCACACGCACGCACGTCCCCCCACCCCCACCCCCACCCCACGCACGCACGTCCCCCCACCCCCACCCCACGCACGCACGTCCCCCCACCCCCACCCCCTAAGTCCTTAATTAAGTTCTTAATTAAGTCACCCCAAGTTCTTAATTAAGTTCTTAATTAAGTTACCCTAAGTTTTTAATTAAGTTCTTTATTAAGTTCCTTAAGTTTCTACTTAAGTCGCATCAAGTTCTTAATAAGTTCTTGATCAAGTTACCTCAAGTTTTTAACTTGAGCTAACTTAAGTTCATAACTAAGTCATCCTTTAAGTACAACCAAGTTTTTATTCAAGTCAACTTATAATTATTTATTAAGTTCTTAAAGTATTATTGCATCTGAAATGGATCAAAATGATCTTTTGTTGTTGGTGGTTTTTGTTTATCTTCTATATTTAATGGCGGAGATTGTTCGGTCTGCTTTGGTTTTTGGTTTGTCTTTGTTTATATATTTTATAACCGTAATAACCGCCCCCAACAGCAGCAATGCCGCCAAAAATGACAATTGCTTTAAGAAAATTCTGTGAAGGCTTTGGTGGTGTAGGCAACCCTGTTGTTGTAGGATTAACTTGTTCTGGTGTTTTTTAAAGCAGGCATTGAAACAACTGGCACTTTTTCATTCTGTAACATTAATTTTGTTCGTTTGTTCCACTCAGCTAATTTTTTTCCTGCCGCAATGCGTCCAGGATGAGGAAGCCTTTTAGAGGTCACTTTCTCCGCCTGATCCAATGTTTTCTGATTCTGCTGATTCTCTGGCTCGGTCATTTTGAAGGGAAATAAAATCTATATGATTAAAAGTAATTAATCCCATGATTAATGGCGATAACAATGTTCCAAATCTGTAGTATAAATCACATCCTAGAGACTCTAATGACTTTGTTAAAACTGGATCCTGCGTTAAATCATACATAAAGTCTTGTTCAGAATCGATGGGGGCAAATCTACTGACTAGTTTAGTGTACAAACTAAGAACCGTTTGCCCTACACTTTTTACCATTCTTGATCCTAGTTGCGCTTCATACCTGTTATGATACTTTATAATGACTTGCGGCGACATCTGTTGAATCTGTTCTATGCTGAATTCATTTCCGAGGAACTGTTTTGTTTTTTCCACACACTGCCAAAGAATACAGCCTTTCCTTTTTGGGCATAATAGCTTGGTCATCAACCAGGTCATTTGTAATCATAAGTTCAGGAAGGTTTAGTAGATCATTGCTGTTCATGTTTTATTATTAAATATAATTATTATTTTGTTTTTAAAAATGAGCGCCGAAAAAAAAACTGTTGCCAACCTTGTATACCATTCTGCTGTTATTGGAGGTCTAAGTATAGGATACACAATGCTTGGTAAAAGCTTGTTAAGAATTAAACCAGCAGATCTTGGCAAACTAGGCTTTGAGGATTCAGCAAAGCTGATTGCTATTATTGCAGCTTCGTTTGCCATGAAAAATTTTCTAGTCAAGCAAGGAATAATTCCAGAGAATATAAATATGTAAAAAAATACATTTATAAAAAATGGCTTCACTCGTAATGATGATAGGCGGCACTGTGGTGAATGCGCTTGCTTTTAGCGGAAGTAATTATGCATTTAGTAAACTGCGGGATGACGGCGAGAGGGAAAAAGACATAACAAAGCTATGGAGCAACTAGCAGCCGCACAAGATTGCTATGAAAAGCAGAGAATTGAACAGTTAGATTTCATTAACGATACCCTGAAAAAACAGGGACATGCAGCTTACACATTTAAAGACGTTGATCAAGCAATAAAAGAATATTATCTAGTAACGGGCAAACCAATCGAGACATTGCCCACCAAAATTCAGCGACTTTTATCAGCCATCAGAAAAACAAAAGATGCAAGAAATCGTGTTTATCGTCTTTGGTATGACCGTCGTGTATTTTGTTGCCCATAATATGGCTAAAATAAAAATGAACAAAATCTATTATTCGCCCAAAGGATATTGGAAGGGAATCACGGCAATAAAAAAGCTAAGCAAAGCAGCGGGAGTCAGTGAAAAAACAGCAAAAGAATGGTATCTAAACAAGCGATTTGGCAAATTTATTTACCTGCGCCTAAACGAATACAGAGACCGCACTTTGTGAATACAATACCGAACGACAACCCATCAAATGGATTTTCTATATTTACCCCATGATACGATTAGACGAAAAAGATTTAAGTACGCGCTCACAGTCATTGACATAGCTTCAAGATACAAAGATGCAGAACCATTAACACAAAAGAGTGCTTCTGCTGTTGCTGTTGCCATACAGCTAATATACCAACGAGGCCCATTAACTTATCCTCGCATGATTCAAGTCGATGAATGGGAAAGAATTTAAAGGCCAAGTGAATCAATTATTGTTAAAACATAGAGTTACCATTACAAGAGGCATTCCAGGAGTTCACAGATCACAGGCTTTAGTTGAAAACTTTAACAAACAGTTAGCTGAAAGACTTTTTTCCAACCAGTATCACAGAGAGCTTATTGACAATTCTCGCAACACAGAATGGGTTAGAAGACTGCCCTCAGTTTTGCGCGCAATGAATAATGAAGAATTTAAAGGGCTAAAACCAGTACAAGCAATCAAAAGAAAAACAATAAATGTTGCTGAAGACTCCAGTTCATCCAGCAAACTATTACCGTTTGGTTTAAAAGTAAGGTACCTTTATTTACCGGGGAAGCAGAAGGGGACACTCGCATCAGGGCAACAGATCCAGTTTGGAGTGTTGATCCATATGAAATAAAAAGAATTGTAAAAATGAATCCACCCGTGTATTATTTACGAGAAACTGACACAACAAAACAACCAGCTCCTCAAAGATCTTTTGTGAAGGAAGAACTGCAGATAATCCCACCAGACACAGTTCCAGTCGCTTAATTAATTTTTAATTTACATAAATATATTTGAGTTTAAAATGGAAGCTCAGAAGGAAACAAGAATGATAAAGGAAGAGACCTTGAAGATGATACGGGAATCATTTAATGCGTGTTCTGCTATTAGGGGAACATTTGTGAAGATTAATCAATGCATGCTAAACCATCCAGATCACCTACAATCCAAAATCCCAAATTGGGAAAAAGAATATCTTGAAATAATAAAAAAAATTCGAACGCATCAAGCAAACATGATAAAAGAATTAGATGAATTGGATGAAGATATGGTTGATCTTATAACACTAGTTGATGAAAAATATAAACCCTCCTGTTTATGCGGTCCTCCAGTGCCCGATTGCATATGAAAAACTCTGGATTAACAAATACTCGTTTAGTGTTTGTTCTATCTAATGACTTTTTTGTTACAACAGTTGTGCTCATCTCATGTAGATTAGATCGCAGTTTTACGTTGTCATGATGAAAAGTCTTATTGTCAAACAATGCTTCTTTGTAGTTGTTATGTGATATGTTTGACTGCACAACACTGCGAGATATTCCTTTTGCTTTCTTAATGATTTTTTTTTGGCTCGAAATACTGTACATTTTCGATCTTAAACCAATAAACTCCTTAATCACCCCTCCAGATAATTCATCCTTCATCTTTCCTAAAACCTTCTTATTAACGGATGAATGTAAAGGCGAATCTTTAGGGTAATCAGATGTATCATACCATCCCGCATGCCCTTTAGCCACTTCCATTTCCATGTCTTTATAGATATCTTCAGTAGGGATATCTATAACAAAACTATCAGTATCTGTGTAAAGTACTCTGGACTCTGGATACGAGGGTTTAAAGTAGTCATAATGAAATTCTAACATCAAAAGCTTGATAATTCTAAAACCGTAAACCCAATAAATACAGGTTTGTCCAATTTGACTTTCTTTTTCTTCATCATTATGCCAAAAAGGTGATCATGAAATCTTCTAAAGTCCTGATAATTAGGTTTTGAAGTCAGCTTAATTGCTTTGTTCTCTTTGGTGACTAATCTGACATCTTTGCGCTTGTGCGGATTCTCCATAGTCTTTCCGAAACAGCTGTTGTTCATCAGCTTGAAAAAGTCTTTTTCTGAAGCATCTGCGGATTTAGTTCTGAGATCAGTGTTCTTCATGATGTATGGTTTCATGAACTGTTCTTGATCAAAAGCAATTATACGATGAACTGCTGTCAACTTCAAACCATGTCTTAAATAAAATTGTAGAAGTCTGTAATGACAGACATAATTTTTTTTGCCGCGAAGATTAGGCACAAGTTTAGGCGGCTCTGTTTTTGCCATCTTTAGACTTTCTGCTGCTAATGGGTAGTCATTATGTAGGTCATGGAGTTCATGAGGATATTCTAAGTCAACTTCTAGAATGTATCCACGCTGTCGATCGGGCGTTAAACTGTTCAACCACTTTAATGCTCTTTGCACATTATTCGTGCCGCCGCCTGTGTGCATTTTAAACTTGCGTAGTGGAAGTGATTGCGCCATTGCCCATCCATACAGATTGTTTGCATCTAAATACATAAGATAGTTAGACCTTTTACTTGGATCATAGTCGTCCAAGTATTTGTTGTTTGCTTTACAGTAATGATGCGACGCCACACTAATTCCTCCACGCAATCCGTTTTCAATCATCTGAATCATTGGTAAATCTGACAATAAATCAATTTGTACTCCAGTAACTTTAAGAAAGCATCCCAACTCATCCCGGGCGCAGAAATGTAATGCGCAGGATCCGGGCTATAATGTTTTATGCAGGTTTTTCTATAATTTTCAAAGATGTCCCCCAAACAAACAGTATCAGCCATCAAGTAGGAGTCATGATAGTCTCCCATCGTTTACAATCTAACTTCTGCCATGCTTCTTGACATGCTGGTAATCTGAATCGCTGACACCCTTTCCTCTAAGACTAGAAAAGAACGCGCCTTTAGGTGGAAGTGTATCTTCATCAAACCTTTCCCAAACTGTTCATGTACTCATAAGGGTAAACGCCCTTTCTAACAAGAGTTGGTCAAAATATTCTTCTGTTATTGGGCAGACTTTAAAGACATAGCCAGTGACTCCAACGATCCCATAGGTTTTTTGCATAGAGTCATAAAAAACATGTTTTTAAAGTAAAAACACATGTACTTTTCTGATGACTGTGCAATGCATGACACCCTGAAGGCGTTGGTTACTGTTTGCAATATAAGATGAGAGTCGTAACCTCGCAAGTTGTGAAAAAATACGGCAGCTTCCATGCCCTTTGGGTCAAACTTTAGTTAAGATTGCATTTGTTATGCCTGCTCCTCTAAACTTTCCGCTAATGTGATCATGGTCTCTTACTGTCGGATTTGTTGCTTCTTCACTGAGTTCTAAACCGCAAAATCCAACAGTGAGTGGCTGAGTCATACTGTTGTTGGTCTTCAGGCTCATTATGATTTCAGATAAATTCAGATTATTAGAACAGTCATTGCGCACTTGCTGCATGCGCTGTAAAAATCTTTTAGCTGCATTTGGTCCTCTGTATAATTCGGGGGTTGGGAATGAGCGCCATCCGACCTAACAATAATGAAGGGAAATGAACAAACTGATGATTACTCATTAAGACTGTTTTTCGAAGTTTTTTTTGGTGCTGGGCCCTTCATAAGGGAAAAATAAGCGACTCGAAGTCTGCGTAAACTAAAGTATGGAGAATTTTGCAGCCGTTTCCAGTTCTTAAAACTAACTTTACTGCTTCTGGGGGCGTAATTAGTTCTGTATTACAGTCAACTGGACCGATACAATGTTTTTTATGTTCAAGCCCGGCTGGAACGGATGGCATTCTTGTTAAATATTTTCTACAGAATTCTTTGTTTATGCCCAATTTTTGAAGTATGAGCCCAAAAATCTACTCATTGTGCGTATCAATGTGTAATGCGGTAGCGGTGAAAAAAAATCAGTAGTAAGTCAACATGATTTTTGTCTGGCTCACCAATCGTTGGACTGTTTCTTTGGGCACTCTAATAGGCGCCAAATTGTGTTTTCCTCATCCATGTGTAGATATTGACAGTTATTGGTTTGTTTTGTTCTTCAAACTGATCAATTTGATCTACACTAACAGGAAAGGAATTCCACTAAAGTTAAGATCTTGATGTAAGGGTGATAGTTAGACACTCTCTCTGCGTTTTTAGCAACGTGATGCAGCTTGCGAGAACACACCACATGAAACATTTTTTTGTCTGAATTCTTTTTGTTTAAAACTGCTCTTTTTTTCAACTAATGCTGGAGGTAGTAGAATGTAAGACTTGCCTACAATCGGCTCATATTTAGCCTGTTTTAATCTGATCTCTAAGACTTCGCCCTCTGACCAACCAGAGCCTCTCATTTTGGCTTCTTCAGCGGCCACATCAAACTGTGTAAGCAGTTGGTCTGCCCAACCAGGTGTTAAGTCATTACGAGAAAGAATAACCTGTTGTTTAGTTGAGATCCAGACTTCTAGATTTTCTTCATTTATGTTATATAGTCGATTAAAACAGCTAACATTACTTTAACTGGTGGGTCTATTGTTAGTTTACCTGGAACTTGAGAAATAGCATGAACAACACTTGCCTGTACGTTTGTCGGATCAATGACTTCTAGATCAATATCGTTTAAAAGCTTTTGACAAACGCTCTCCCTCAAGCATTCCTTAAAACAATTCGTCCGATCCTTCATATATCTTATCCATTTTGAGTTTCTTTTCTAACTCAAATATTTATTTAAATCAAAAAAAATAATTAATCAATATCAACGGTCTTTTTGTGTTTGGACTCATAAACTAAAGTATAAACCCCCTTTTTGGCGTTGTTAATGTGAGCTGTTTAGAACAGAGTTTAATGTTTCGTTTACTTTTTTTAAGCATTCCTTTTTTATCTGCTCAGGGTCTGGCTGTTGAGAAAAAGTTGCCCTTGCCTTTTTTGAAGATCAAACTTTTGTCTTTATAGTCATCAAAATCGGCCTGAAAACGGCTAAATTCTTCATCCGTGATGTTTGAGTCAGCTAGTGCTTTATTTATTATCAGTTTGAACGAACTAAGTTTAGCTGTTATTAGTTGAACCATAGCTGTGTGCTTTTGGAGTTTAGTTTTTATTTTTTTGCTAGCAGCACTTACGGCTAATGAACACAGGCCAAGACCTAAAGATAAACCGGCTAGAGGTAAAGCTGCGGGCGTGGCCTATGGGGCCCGTTGCTAAGAGACCAACACTCGTCCCTGCCGATAGGCCGCTCAAAGCCGATGCTCCAGTATTAACATATGTAACAGCATTAAAGGCAGCAGAATACCTTCGTCTGGTTTTGCTGTATTTTGAAAGGTCTTGCTCTAGTTTTTGTTGCATTTGTGTAATGTTGGTTAATCTGAAGGTTTTTACTTCAGGGGTTTTACTATCCCTTCGTTTGGCGACTCTGGCGCTGTAGGCACATTTGGATAAACCTGAACAGACATGCTTTTTTTAAAATTAAAAATAATTTAGCCTTCTATTTTTTGAAACCTGTTTTTCTACAATATTCAGCTGCACATCATATATTAAAAACAAATATACATTAAGCGGTTTATCGTCATCTTTTTCTTTGTCAATTTGAATGTTTATTACGTCTTTAACAGTTCTCCCACTTCCATGTAACTGATTATCCTCTGTTGATCTTAGGCCAATCCATAAACCGTATTTTGTTGTTAAATAATCATCAAGTCTTAAAACTGTGAAGATGAAGATCTTTA
Organism: Conus ventricosus; assembly: GCA_018398815.1. Lineage (NCBI taxonomy): Eukaryota > Metazoa > Mollusca > Gastropoda > Neogastropoda > Conidae > Conus > Conus ventricosus. Next base: position 4,721 of record JAFLJL010007297.1, on the reverse strand, counting down.
GACACAAGGTCTGCTGTGGGACTTCTATGCCTCCCACCTCCGAACAATTTTCTTATTTCGTCAAAATGCTGATAAGGTCTAAGCCCGCTAGCGTAGATTTGGTTAGGGCTACCATCAATTGTACATTGCACTTTCGTTATTTTAGGATTAAGAAACTTTTCAGTATGTCTTTTAAATGGTTCTTCATCTTTGCACAGCAATAAAATACCTTTGACTGATTTTGCTGAGATACTAAAACTGAAATTCCATATTGTGTCTCCCCTGCTTTGGATTTGAAGGGACCACTTTTTTTAAATATTTTGGCATGCCTTATACGTTGCCCCAATCACCCTTGCAAAACCGGGTTGCGAACAATTCAAACTCTAACGCGTGTCAAATGCTTTTCTTTGCTTCGTGTCTTTTTGTTGTTTGATAAACGTTTTTTATTCTTTAAAGTTAGTTCATATGACAATCTGTCAAGCTCCTTATAGTAGGCGCATGCCACTTTAACAACTAAAAATAAAAGGGATGGAAAAAGCGTTTCCAAGTAACTTACAGCTACATACTTTTGCCGTCTTTAGCATCTGGGGCCCCCTTTTTATTTTTAGGGTTCTTTATTTCGTTTCCTTGAAACCCAAGACATTCCTTTCATTCTGGCTAGCCTAATCCAATGGGTTTAAAAATATGTCGCATTTTGTAAAGAAAAATTTCTTTCCCTCAAGTTTTTTAGAAATTTTTTTTACTTTTGCCCGCCCCAATTTGGACAATGTCCTGTTGGGGTCTTTTAAACGGTTCTTTTTTTGAAAGAAAGTCGGTAGAGCCTGCAAAAACACGTCATCTGCCCCTTTAGTTTTGAAATTAACATAAGAATTTTGACTGCACTAGTAATGGTTATTGGAACAATAATATTCTGTTTTTTTCCCCCCTTCACGCCATAGGGCTCTTGCAGTTTCTACCCGGGGTCAAGAAATGACCCAATTTTTGCGACTTTTTTATAAAGCAAAATAAAAATTTAATTTTTTAAAAACATGGCGGGCATTGAAGGTAAGAAGATTATGATGTTTTTGATCCGAAGACGCCGGAGTAAAATGCCCCTTGCACAGCATCGCTCAGCGCTCTCATTGCGGCGTAAATTTTAAAAAGAAATGGCCAAAATTTTACCAAAGTTTAGGCCAAGAACCCCCGAATTTAAGCCCCAAAATGATTTGAAAAAAGATGAGGGCCTTTTTGTATTGAAAACGATCAAGGAAATTTTTTGCTTCAACTAAACCAGACCCATAAAATTTTTTTACCCAAAGAGTCAATTATAAAAAACCTCAGTGTAAAAGACCAAAACGCCTTGGCCTTGTTGGCCGAAATTAAGGGGGGAGGCAGTTGCTAGACTACAAAACACACTAAAAGACCCCCAACACTAACCAAAAACAAAACATGGAACTTAAAGTTTTTAAAAACGCAGACGAAATAAAGAAGCAAAACCAGTTTTTCGAAAAAACGCTTTAAAAAACTTGCACGACCCCCGCTACCATGCAGAAATAGGGGCCCTTGTCAGCTTTGAAAACCATTAGGGCAAATTTAAAACAAACAATTTACAAAACTGGGGGGAAATAGATGAGATAAAAAGAAAAAAAAGAAAAAACGTTGAGGCGATGACGCCAACTTAGGGCATGAATTAAAGAAAAAAAACCCAAAGACAAAAAGACTTGAACAAGAGAGTTTACAAGCTAAAGGTTGTCTACTAACCGAGCCCAATTGCAACCAATGAGCAGAAAAGAGAAACTATCCAAAAAATTTTTATATGAAACCAATAGCAGAACGAATAAAAACATTTTTAAAGGGGCAGGGATCACTTAGAAAAGCGTTTAACACCTTTGGGTTTTGCAATGTACACGGTGAGGGTTTACAGGCGGCGGGGTCCTGGGTCTGCTCCATCGCCATCCCCTCCCCCGATAAACATGGGTAAAAAAAAGTTTGATCATTTTGCAAGTTTTTTAAAAAAAATTAGCCAAAAAGCCGTGGACGTTTTCCCGGGGTATTTTAGGGGGTGTTGTTGGTGGTTTTTGTTACGCAAAAAGTAGTTGGCTTTAGGGCCGACACTTTTGGGCATTATTCCTTTAAAGTCGGGTAATTTTTTTGTAAGATAAAGACTAAGTAAAACCCATGCCAGTTAATCCAAAAAAAAGTGCGTCTTTTTTATTCGGGCATCGCGAACAAAGTCCGCTCTTACGGTCTCGGGGGTTTGGGGGTTGGGATTGGATGGGTTATCTTGGGTGTTTTTTTACTGCTTTTCAATATTTTGGCTTAGAATTTATTTGTTTTTTCCCCACCCTTTTGTTCATCGCCGCCACAAGGATTTTTATTATTTATTTTTTATTTGCCTATCTGGAGCCCGAGTCAAAGGCCCGCAGTATAAACCGTGAAAAAGCAAATTTCTTTGATCTTGCGTTTGTAAAAAAATTTTTGGGACCTTTTATACTTGAAAGGTAAAACAACGTAAATTAATGGCTCCCTAAATTTTTTAAGTATTTTTTTGTGCATCAAAACCCTAGAAGGATCGTTTATGCCGATCTCGTTTGGCTTGCGAACCCAGCAACACCAACGTAAAAACGAACAGAGTCGTTTTTTAAAGCTCTATGCCTGCCTAGTTAGGCCCCTTAGAAATTCTAAAATAAATGTTTTCCATGCTGTTTAGCTCTTGCTCTATGGACCCCCAGGGGGAACAGTTGTGCCTGAAGGAAAGATGTGTAAGAGGTTCCATCTAGTTATACTTTCTGTTCCGCCCCAAAAATAAAGGGTGCCTAGACTGATTAAAATCCAACTTTTTCTAAAGTCTGCTTAACATTAAAATTGAATTCGTTACAGATCCTTTTAAAACCTCATGTTTTCTGTTGCTAAAAGGTTAAAAGGTTTGTCATTTGGGAATACGCTCGCAGTTCAGTCAAAAAACGTCGAAGGGGTAAAAAAATGAAATCTGTACAACCTCACCAAAGGATTGGGGTGATTTAAGGACACATACACCCCTCCGCACCCAGTTTAGCACAAAAAACAGCAAAAATTAATGGTTCTGATAAAAGCTGGATAACAAACCAAAATTTTGGGAGCGGTCGTTTTTAAAGGGGGGTTTAAAATACTGCTTAATGGGATAACCTTACTTGAAAGGCGCGAAGATCACAAAATGTAAGAGTATCAGTTTTATATTTTAAGATTATAGTGCGGCCCCCCCCAAAAGAAATTTTGCATCATATATTTAAGCGCTCATTTTTTTTTTCTTTTTAAAAAAAGTTTGAACAATAAAAACACAAAGGGTGTCCTTTGTTTTTTAAACAGCAGAACAATTGCGGGGGCCAAAATGGTTTCACTTCAGAAATATTTTACAAAGTCGTATGTTTTTAAAATAATAAAATCAGGAAGAAAAAAGTTTAAAAGTTTTTAAAGCGGAGACAAAGTTAGCCCTTAACCTACCCCATGGTTATTACGGGTTTGCTCACTAAAAGAAGCAAAAAACTTTGACATTACTCTCAAACTTTAAAAATGCAAAATTTAAAACAATGTTTAAAATTCAAACCCGAAGAAGAAGTATACATTACCTTTTTGAGTAGAACTAGCTAAAATGTTTGGCTTTTTCAACTGCCAATCAGCCCCTTTATAGTTTTAAGTTGAGCAAACAAACTATTTTGAGGGAGAAAAACCTCCGATCTTTCATTACATTCATTTTCATTTCAATGGGCGAGCTAACACTGATGAAAACTTTTAAAGAGGAAGCCCCAATGTTTTTAAGAGCTTTCCTCAGGGAAAGCTGCAATTGCGATTATGAAATTATCAATTCCCTAATTTTCAGTTTAAAAAAAGTTGGGGGGTTGGATATTTAATAAAAAATCAAAGACAAAGCGGGGGAAAATTTTGGGAAAAGTAAACCTACACTTTTTTTAGAAATAAAAAAAATACTTACTAAAAAAAAATTTCCGGGGCCAGAAAACAGGAGTTCTTACGCCGTGAGGGGTATAACTTTAGAATTTAAAAAACCTGCAGACGTTTTTGACTTGAACAGAACGGCGAGTAGCCTTTTTAGGGGGGTTTTAGTACACTAAAGATGGCATTTTAAAAAGAAAAAGATTGGGACAAAAAAAGTTTCCCAAAAATAAACAACTGCGCAATGAGAAGCAAATAAGTTGGGCCCGTATGAATATAAAATAGTTCGAAAAACCGGACCTCAAATGGATTTAGAACCTATTTAGAATGGAAAAAAAATTTAATTAAAGCCCCCTTTTTTATTTTTTTTGCCGTCAAAAAAATTTCAGAAAAGCATTCACCTGGGCCCCTTTTCATTAAGCTTAAGCCGGGCGACAATATCAGAAGAAAATTTAAATAAGCCCTATGGGGAAAAAAAAATAATCCCCCACAGAAGAGAAACAGTTTTTTTAAGATGCTTCTACAAAATTACAGTTCATTCCGCAAATGAAATTAGGGGCACTTCACAATAATATTTGAAAATTTTTTTTCTTAAAAAATAAGGGAGGGGGTGGGGTTTTGGGGTTTGTGACGTCCTTTTTTTAAAGGGAATTTTAAATTTGCTGGGAAAACTAGCGTTGAAAAACTTAAAATTACCATCGTCGTTCTTCACAATGGCGAGGTATTAAGGTCAAACAACAACAACAAAACAATATTGTCTAAATAGAAACAATCTTTCAGCACGAATTGGGTTAAACTTACCCATTTTTAAACCTTTTAGGGTTTTTTTTATAAAA
>JAFLJL010007296.1:5000-10031 GCA_018398815.1 Conus ventricosus | reverse complement strand
GGGGGGGGATTCTTTTGCGGGGAGGGGGGGGGGGAGAGAGGGGAGGGGCGGGTGTGTGCTCTGCTGTCAGCTGTCGACGAGATTTGCTAAAGCAATCACAGCGAGCAAGTTGCATTATGTTTCAGTATTTCTTTTTAAATTTTATAAAATGCAGAGAACATTTACAAACATGCAAGCTCTCTCTCTTTTCTCTCTTTTCTCTTCTCCCCCACCTCTCTCTCTCTCTCCTCCTCCTCTCCTTCTCTCTCTCTCTCTCTCTCTCTCGTAATTTGTCTGTTTCCGTCTGTTTCTCTCTCTCTCCCTCTCTCTCTCCTCTCTCCCCTCTCTCTCTCTCTCTCTCTCTCTCTCTCTCTGTTTCACATCTCACCCCCACCTACCCTTCCCCCCTGGAAACAGACCAGACAGAAAAAAGAGACGGCAGAACCATGTCATGTTTCACACCCCCTATTTTCCTACACAGCTGCTATTTTTGCGAATACGAGCAACAGTGGAACATATCAGGATTCCCAAGGAGGCCATTCACAGCCATCAAAACCTTGTCCAACTCGTTCCGTAGAGACCTAATGAGCCGGCAGACTCTGGTTCATCACAGACCACCCGGACCACGCTCTGTGAAGAGGGAAACTTTCTGTTTATGGGATGTTCCTTTCTCAGCATAGTAAGTCCCCTCCCCCCCCCCCCCTTTCTTTTCTTGTTCTTTCCTTCCATTTCACTGGTTTTTTTTTTTTTTTTTTTTCCTTTCTTTTCTTTTCTTTCTCATGTTTCTTTTTTTATGTTCGTTTTTTTCTGTTATGTGTTTTCCCTTGTTCAATACTTCATTCATCACCGTATAACTTTGATTATTATCTCATTTCGCCTACCCTCTCTATAAAAATACATTCAATCCGTCGAACCACATACGAATTGCCCCATTTATATGTAGGAAGCTGCGTACTGTTGTGTATCTCTTTGCTGACGGCGAAATGAACACCTTCGAAAGATTTTAGTTTCAGTCTCAGACCTATTTACAGTCAAGCCGACCACACAGGTTCATTTTAAGACTGACACCACGTGCAGAGACAAAAACAATTCTGGGAAACAAACAAAAAAGAACCATTTATAGACTCTGTACACTTGGATAAAACACTAGACTGTGATGAAGGCATCCGTCTTCCCTGTTTGATTTTGTTTCACCCTTGGATTGAACAGAAAATCAAGAAAAATCAAAAGAAATCCAGTGTAAGAAATACTACATGAAAACCTATTGGTAAACGGACACTGCAAAACGAAGAACTACAATCTACTCTGAACAGTGTTTCCACTTTAACCACCTTACAGACTTGCACCCAAGAAGCTGAAATATGTTGCAATGAGAGAATAATTAAAAAGAAAAAGTCTATCACTCTCTAGAACAGGGATGGATTAACGGGCCACAAAGGGGAACGGTAAATAACCCATAAACCAAGACACCACCAAGAAAGGGAGTCGGGGTGGTGACAAAAAAGGGGGGTCTTACCAGCACAAAATTCCTAGAAGGGGGGAGAAATTGCTCTCAAAAAATTCCCAAAGGCGGCACACAATTCAAACCGTGAAAGAGCCCTTGCCCTTTCCCACTGGGGGATTTAAAAAGGGGCGGGGGGGCACGAACAATTGCTAGGAAGAGGGTTACCCAATAAATAGTCCCCAAACCCCCTTTGTGGGTGTCGTGTTTTGGGGAGGGGGGAAAGGGGAGGGGGAAGAGGAGGAAGAAGAGAGAGAGAGAGAAGAGAAGAGAGAGAGGAGGGGAAAAGAGAGAGGAGGTGAAAAAGACAAGAACCAGCCTTTTTTTGCACATAACCTTCTCATCGTATCAAGAGCCGTTTACTTCGTTGGCCCCCGTTGGACTTGACGAGGTACAGGTTTTTTTTTTTTTCATTTTTTTTTTTTTTACCCTGTTCGGCCTCTTGCTGATTCAAGATCAAGGAGCCGAAAACGATGTTTTGAAAACCCTTCAAAAAATGACTACAACCAGGTGGAGTGGAGAGGACCGCCAGATTCTAGAACAAGTGAGAGTCAAAAGAGAATGTGGGCGTACGTCATACTCCAACGCATCCGAGGGTGGTGGTTGGTGACGGTGGTGGTGTGATTAAAAGAAACTGGCTGCTGTATTAATTCATAGTCAGGTGTTAATTTTGCTGGTTGACTGGCTTGGTTTTATTGCACGAAGCGTTTGTTTCTCTCTCTGTCTCTGGTTTCTGTCCGTCTGTCTGTACTGGTCTGCGTGCCTGCCTGTTTGTCTGTCTGTTAGTCTGTCTCTCTTCTCTCTCTCTCTCTCTCTCTCTCTCTCTCTTCTCTCTCTCTCTCTCTCTCTCTCTCGTCTCTCCTGTGCATGTGATTAGCTGATGGAGTGTGTATGTATGCATGTGTGTGTGTGTGTGTGTGTGTGTGTGTGTGTGTGTTGTGTGTGTGTGTGTGTGTGTGTGTGTGTGTGTGTGTGAGCGACCGCGAGCGTGTGTGCGTGCATGCATGCGTGTATGTGTATGTGAGTGCGCGCTTGAGAGAGAGAGAGAGAGAGAGAGAGAGAGAGAGGAGGGAAGAGAGAGAGAGAGAGAGAGAGGACAAACATGCATTACTGAAAATAGATGTACTGAGTACCTTTTCATAGTGACAGAAGGAGAGAAAGGCGGATTGCTAAGAAATTCAGTCAAGTTGCATTGTTTACAGTCAGCTGGGCCATGGAGGCCTTACAAAGGCTGACGACAAATTCCATTTCATTCAATGTGGACATATTACCACTCAAAGTAAAGAAGGAGGTAAAGTGGGAGAGAGAGAGAGAGAGAGAGAGTGAGAGTAAATGTATGTATAAAGAGAGAGACAGAGACAAATTAAATGTGTGTATATATATATATATATATATATATAAATATATATATATATATTATATATATATATATATATTATATATATTTGTTAAAATAAGTATTAAAAAGGAATATTGAGCGCTTTTAGAATCGTTTTAGGCTGTGCAACTACATTGATCTCTCTCTCTCTCTCTCTCTCTCTCTCTCTCTCTCTCTATATATATATATATATATATATATATAGTTAGGTCATATATGTATATGTGTGTGTGTGTGTGTGTGTGTGTGTGTGTGTGTGTGTGTGTGAAGCCATCCATCCATCTGTCTATCTATCTATCTATCTGTCTATACACACACACACACACACACACACACACACACACACACACACACGAATGCACACATGCAAGCACGCATGCATACTACACACACATACACATATACAAGTAAACGTTCACTTCCTGTCTAATATCACTTTAAAGTGAAAAGACGTTAAATCGAAGAACAACAACACACGTGTGTGTGTGTGTGTGTGTGTGTGTGTGCGTGCTTGTGAATATTATATATATATATATATATATATATATATATACCAGTTTAAAATAGGATTTTAAAATGAAGAGATTAAAACCTACAAGCTTGTTTCAAGCTAAAACCGCTCTCCTCAGGGTATACAATTTGGGCACGCCACCGGTGTTATATATTGTGGTGTGTGGGCGTGCGAGTTCTGTGGTGTGGCAGGTGGCCTGCCGGTTTTTTCTTTTTTGGGGCGCGTTCAGGGGGGACGTGTTGCGGAATGGTGTATTGACAAAGATTTCCATTTATGCCTGCAATTGTTTATCATTTCTACTTTAGAGTTCAGGGATGCTAGGTGGGGTTTACATAATATCAGCCACTTTTCTGTAGTACATAAGTTGCATTTTTTAGAAATGTTGTTGTATGGTGTTGCTCTTTTTATAATTTTCCATGATATGTTGTAATCTATTTTCTTATTTTTCAGCTTCCAAATATATTTACTTAATTCGTTTGGTTTTTATATTTTTCATTTTTGAAAGACTGTTTATGGTTTGCATATTTGGTTTTAAAGTGGTTTGCCGTGATTCCTATGTATGTTTCTTTATCACTGTCTGTTGTTACCGTAGCTTGGTACACAATATTGTTGTAGCTTGAAACAAGCTTGTAGGTTTTAATCTCTTCATTTTAAAATCCTATTTTAAACTGTATGTCGCTCCTACATGGTTGAGCACTTTTAACGTTCTGAGTGGCTTTTTAACTCCGATTTTATATATATATATATATATATATATATATAATGCTGAACAATTAAGTGGTGGGGGGAAAAAAAAGTGCAGGCTAACAATTCTTCAGTCGTGACTTGACAAAGATTTGAACTTTAAAAAAAAAGAAGAAATTTTTTTTGAAGATGAAGAAAATGGGGGAATATATTATAAATATGAGAAGCCCTTCACTAGCTGCCTGAGGGAACCATCGTAATCCCTCTCAAAGGCACATTTATTTGTATTGCCTGCTCCTAGGCCTTTCGTGTCTGTGCTCTTGGTGTCAAATAGAGACACATCACAGTCCATGATTCTGTGGTGTTCTCACTACCAAGGGTTCGAAAAAAGAATCCAACAGCAGCCTCAAAGCAGCCAGTTAAGGGTAATAAAATGGAACAAAACAAAAGTGTGGAAAGGAAAAAAGTCGTTGAAAAACTAAAAGCATTATTCAAACAGTATAAAATATAGGGGACTATCTATCTATCTATCTATCTATAGAATGCTGAACAATTAAGTAGTGGGGGAAAACAAGTGCAGGTTAACAATTCTTCAGTCGTTATAGTAATGACTTGCAAAGATTTGAACTTTAAAAAAAAAAAAAAAAATTGAAGCTGAAGAAAATGGGGAATATATTATAACTATGAGAAGCCCTTCACTAGCTGCCTGAGGGAACCATCATAATCTCTCTCGAAGGCACATTTATTTGTATTGCCTGCTCCTAGGCGCCCCATCCGCTGGATCGGACCCACCAGGGAGACACAGCTGACTGCGTCTGTGCTCTCGGTGTCAAATAGAGACACACCACAGTCCATAATTCTGTGGTGTTCTCACCGCCAAGGGTTCAAAAAAAAGAGAATCCAACAGCACCCCCAAAGCAGCCAGTGAAGGGTAGTAAATGGAACAAAACAAAGGTGTGGAGAGGAAAAAGCTGCCGA
>JAFLJL010007294.1:5000-10320 GCA_018398815.1 Conus ventricosus | reverse complement strand
TTTTTTTTTGTGTGCCCCTACGTAAAGACACTGCCACCATCACCAGCTTTTGGGTCCAACCTGTCTTTACCTAACCTGTGATGAAAAAAAAAAATCTGAAAGGGATTTTCCCTTCATTTAAAATTTCTGTGGGCCAATGACTTTAAAAACAACAAAGCGCCGTTTTCAGTTATGTTTCTGAGAGAGAGAGAGAGAAAAAGGAGAGAGAGATAGAGGGGAAGAAGAGAGAGAGAGAGAGGGGATGATGATGATGATGAGAGATGACGATGAAGAGGGCAGTGATGATAATGATGAGATGAGATGATAATAAAGAGAGAAAAAAAAAGATGGGGAAAAACAAGGAAGAAAGTGAAAGAGAAAAGGAGAATACTCAAGCCCAAAGAAGTTTTAAAAAATTTCTACAATGGGTATCCTCTATCGCTTTATAGAAATTAAAAAAAGGGCCCAGTGGGGAAATTTAGAGAACGCTAGTATGGGCGGTATGAAGTGGTAGAGTTGATCGGTTAGAAGAAATCTGAAGAAAAAGAAAGGGAAACGTGAAAAGAAATGAAGAAAGAAATATGTATAGACGGAGGCATAGTCAGGCAGGATTTATGTCGTTTGTTCTTTACAGCTTTTCTTTCCTTGTTTCCTTTCTCTCTTCATTTCTCTTTCGGCAAAAAAAAGGTTCTGGTACAAACCCAAAAAACAAAGTGATCAGAACGAAAAATTGAGGACGTAAGTTTAGCCCGTGCCCCGCTTTTTGGGGTGTAGACGTTTCGGGTTTATTATGGCCAATGAATTAGTGAGAGGTGATGCTAAGTTTAAGGCGAAACATAGAGAGAGGTGAGGGGGATGTTGAGAGGGATGAAACAGAGAGTAAGATGAAAACAAGGCAACATACAAAAAAAAATGACGAATAGTAATATGAAAAAATTACAAATATAGGTATGTATGTATGTGCATGTATATGCGTGCGTGTATTTTCTTTGTTCCAGCTTCCCTATGTTTTATCTGTTTCTTTCTTTTTCCTAATCTTCTGGGCCGTCTCTCTCTCTAAAAAAAGGGAGGGTTTTGGCCCTTGTAACATTAAAAGAAAAAACCCAAAGAGTAGTAAAATACGAATAAAAAAAACCCACACACACTTGAGAATGAGAATTAATTTCTTTGGGAGAGAGAGAGAGAGAGAGAAGAGAGAGGAGGAGAGAAGAGAGAGAGAGAGAGGGGAGAGAGAGAGGGGAGAGAGTGAGAGAGAGGAGTGAGAGGAGAGAGAGAAAAGAGAGAGAAAGACGACAGACAGAGCAGAGACTGATACAAACACAAAACACCACAACACAACACACACACAAACACCCACAACAACCACCCCCACACACCCACACGATAATAGGCTGAAAGATAGATGACAGCAGGAGACTGAAGACAAAGAAACACCATAGAATAATGACAGAGAGCATTATGCGTGTGTCGATCAAAAAACCCAGATGCCGTCGTTCCCTTGACAGGGGAAATCGTGATGGTATGCATAAGTAAAATTAAGCTGTGTATTAGTCAGGCTATGGCAGCTTACACCCCCAAGGGTTACTCTGACTCAAAACGTAGTGCACCCATCCCCCCACCAACAATTCCCTTTCGTTCGCACCAACACACCTGAGAACAAGAAATCATTTTAAAACCCTACTTATGATTACAATGAAAAAAAAAACAACCCCCCAAAAAAAAAGGGAAATAATAAAAAGCTAAGAGATCAACAATTCCTAACCCCTAATCCCCCTGGCCAGGTTTAACACCACTTGAAAACCACAAAAGAGCCCACGAACAACTCAGTTCAAATTTTCTTTGGTGGCCTGGCACCGGTTCCGGGACGGGGTCCCCATGGTCGCTCGGGGGACTCGGCTTAAAAAACCCTTTTTCTTTTCACCCACCCTTTTTGTTCTTTTTTTCTCAGCTTTTTTTCGGCCGTTCGTTTAATAGGGACGACAAAAGGATACCCCTTTGGGTGTCCCTTTGTCCTGTTGCCTTCTACCCACCTTGGGGTCATATCCCAAATGAATTCCCCCTAGCCTACATTTTTCCCCCACTCTTACTTTTTTACACAATCCCTACAAAATTGTCAGAAAAACAATCATTTCGCACCAAAGGAAAAAACGAAAAATTTCCGACGACTTCGGGGGCCACTTCACACGGTAATCACATAAAAAAGCTACGCAACGGCGCCACAGCATTTAACTAGCTTGCAAAACCGAACACAGTGCTCCACACAATACTGATGAACAAGCACAAGACTCCTTTTTCCTTTAAAGGTTGGTTACTAAGAAACTTCAGTGACGAGCCTTGAGCGCTCACGTGAAGCTCCGGGTCCTAGTAAATAAATTTTTTTCCCCCCTTGCTTTTGGGAAGGTTCGAATGGGGACATCCTCCACCCTTTGGGGTGCCCAACGTTAGTTACCTGTCACTTTAGCCCCCTTTGCCCCATTTCGACCATGCGCTAGGTGGGGGCGCTATGCTTATCGGCCAATTCCTATTTTTCCACTACGTGCGCATTCGTCCCGTCCAAACGTTTAAGGCCCTTTGGAGCGGTTTCCCTCCCTTGTCAGCCGTCCAACCCTGTCGAGATTAAAATCGCTGGGAAAAAAAAAGGGGATTATTGGAACAGAAAAAGATAATGAGGAAAAGGAAAGAAAAGGGCAAAGAAAACAAAAGAGGAACAGAGGGGAAAGTTTCGGAATGGGGGGTTTTTAAAGCAAGGAAGGGGGGAAGAGACAAAAAAAAAGCAGCCTTTAATATCTAAAAAAACAGAAAACAAAATCATAAACCGGAAAAACCCCGGGGCAGAACTTGTCGAGTTGTAGCGTTTAATGGGTTTCGTGCAAAACAGATTAGATTTATGTGGGAGGGAGGAATTTTATCGGGGCAAAATTCATGGGGACCGGGTTTTATCGACATACTGCGTCTCCCTTGAAAAAAGCATCGTTCATTGGGGGGAAAAATTGTGTTGAAAAAGGGATGTTATAAATATAATAAAATAAGAAAGTGAGGTTGCAGTCCGTAATTCGTATGGAGATTTTGTTGTTTTTTTTTTTTCCCATTGTAGCTTAACAATGACGAAAAAAAACCACGACCGTCTCGTCACCCCACTGGTCAACATCTGTTTTTTTTCTCAACAACCTGTACTGAAAAAAATCTGAAAAAGTTTTTTCTCTTAATCAAATTTGTCAGAACACATTTATAACTAAGGGCCGTTTCAGATAATGTTGAAACATGAGAGAGAAGGGAGAGAAGGAGGAGAGGGGAGAGAGGGGAAAAGAGAGAGGAGAGAGAGATTGGGGAGAGAGAGAGGAGAGAGGGGAGAGTGTGTGTGTTTTGGTGTGTGTGTGTGTGTGGGTGTGTATGTTGTGAGGGGGGGAGAGGGGGAGAGAGAGAGAGAGAGGGGAAAAGGGAGAGGGGAGGGGGGAGAGAGGGAGAGAGAGAGAAGAGATGTAATAATGATGATGATGATGAAGAGGACTGGATGGTGATGAAGAAGAAGAAAAAAAGGCAAACTAATGAAAAAGAGACAGGGAAAAGAGTGAAAAAAAAGTTTGTCTGAGGTGTCGGATCTGCAAGGGGGATTGGCGCTTGGAAAACTTCCCAGTCACTTTCCCGCTGCTGTTTTTGAGAGAATGTAAAAGCAGCAGAAACACAGTTGAAAGAAATTCCAGACACTCTTGGTTATCTAAACGTATCGGGTGCCTTTTGGCAGCTTTAAGTGCGTAATGTTTCCAAGGGTTCTTATTTCCCTCTCAGATGTTTTTTCTTCTTGGTTTTGATCATCACATCAACCATTATCAGGGTTTAAGAACCCCTTTTCACGGTTTGGACAGAGACACTGTCAGCTATTGACCCAAAAGCCTAAAATAAAAAAAGAAACCAGTCGCTGTTCAGGAACTGGTTTTAAAACCCCGACTCGGCGTTTTTCCCTCGATGCAGGATGGTGCAGGCCTGGGGGTAACAGGTGGCAGGCGTAGCACTCTTGGGATCCTCTGTCGACCGTTTTCAAAGATGGGAAAGGGGCCTTCCTCATTGATCTAATTCCCGGCCCCGGGGGGAGATCGAAGTCATTGCCACGCATGGCTAAGTTAGGGGATTTTTCCTAGCTACAGACAAAAACAACCGCTTTTAAAGTGTAGAATTTCTGAAATCAACGTCTGGAAGAGTTTAAAGGCAAAAATTGCTTAAAGCCGTTATTGTTTAGCAAAACAAAAATTGAAGGGGGTTTTTTGGCCTGCAGTTTTGTGTTTAACGTGCGTTTATCTTTTCTTTCAATTTTTGTTTCCAAAAATTTCCGTCGCTCTTTGGTTTTTACTCTGTTTATGAACCCCTCGCCAGCCTCCCCTCTGTTTTTTTTAAACGTAACCCTCATTTCGGCAAAGGCAGTGCCCTAAGTAGTTTTTGTCTCACATTAAGGAAGTACGGGTCATGGGGGGGTCTTAATTTAAAAAACTGGTTCTGTGTGAAGAAAAGGGAGTGGAGAGATGAGAGGGGGATTCTCTCTCTCTCTTTTTAATATGTACACCGCGCGCACCACAACATATAATTTAATTATATATAATTCAATTATAAAAAAAGCTTGTCTTATGTCATAGATTGAAGAAATGGGGGAGAAAGATTATTGTGCAGTGGTTAAATTTCCTCCTAACTAAAAAGTATGTGTAAATGGGTGGATGGGGAAAAAAAAATTAAAAGCTTCTCAAAGAGCCTTCAGCAAGCTTATAATCTCCAATTGGAGGAACTCACCAACACAAAAAATCCTGGGCATATACGATATTTCAAACCCGGTTTTTTCTTTCCCGTGACCGCGGAAAATGGTAATTTAACTCCGCCTTTTTCGGTTTTTAGAAAAGGTGGTGGCAATAGTAGTTGTTTGTCGATTTTTTAAAAAACCCAAACCAAAAGGGGCCACCTAAGAAGCAAAAGAAAATCATGAAAGAACAAAAAAAGCTACATTTTTTGTGGAAAAGTGAAAAATTTAAAAAAGAACCTCTTGCACAAGTGCTGAGGGCCAGTTCTTGGAATGAATCCGCAAGGGACTAAATTACAAAAAAACTAATAAATTCCAAAGGATAAGTACTGAGCACTATTCCAGCAACTTACAGAGCAGCTTGGTGTTGCAATGACATATTATATATATATATATATTATATATATATATATATATTATATATATATATATATATATATATATATATATATATAATTATAAAACAGTTTAAAATAGGATTTAAAAATGGATTAAAACCACCCTACAAACTTGTTTCGAGCAAGTGCTCTCCTCAGGGTATGTACAACATGGGCACGCCAC
>JAFLJL010007293.1:7500-10469 GCA_018398815.1 Conus ventricosus | reverse complement strand
GTCTTGCATTTGTTTTTCTGATGGTTGATAAAAGTCACTGAATTTTGGCGGGGGCAATGACTCGATTGGTTTGCCTGTTACAAGAAAATATTCTTTTATTGCCTGGTCAACGTCTTTAAATGTGTAAGCTGCATGTCCCTGTTTTTTCAGTTTGTCGTTAATAAAATCTAACTGCTCAATTCTCTGCTTTTCATAGTAATCTTGTGCAGCTGCTAGTTGCTCCATAGCTTTGTTATGTCTTTTTCTCTCTTCATTAGTTTGTAGTTTACTAAATGCGTATTACTTCCGCTAAAAGCAAGCGCATTAACCACAGCACCGCCTATCATCATTACGAATGAAGCCATTTTTATAAATGTATTTTTTTATTTTTACATATTTATACTGTCTGGAATTATTCCTTGCTTAACTAGAAAATCTTTCGTAGCAAACGAAGCTGTAATGATAGCAATTAGCTTTGCTGAATCCTCAAAGCCTAGCTTGCCAAGATCTGCTGGTTTAATTTTTAACAAGCTTTTACCAAGCATTGTGTATCCTATACTTAGGCCTCCAATAACAGCAGAATGGTATATAAGATTGGTTACAGTTTTTTCGGTGCTCATTTTAAAATAAAATAATAATTATATTTAGTAATAAAACATGAACGGCGACGATCTGCTAAACATTCCTGAACTTGTCATTACAAATGAACAAGTTGATGACCAAGCTGTTATGACAAGAAAAGAAAGACTGTATTCTTTGGCAGCATGTGGGAAAACAAAACAGTTCCTCGGAAATGAATTCAGCATAGAACAGATTCAACAAATGTCGCCACAAGACATTGTAAAGTATCACAACAGGTATGAAGCGCAACTGGGATCAAGAATGGTAAAAAGTGTAGACAAACGGTTCTTAGTTTGTACACTAAACTAGTAAGTAAATTTGCGCCTATTGATTCTGAACAAGACTTTATGTATGATTTAACGCAGGATCCAGTTTTAACAAAGTCATTAGAGTCTTTAGGATGTGATCTATATTACAGATTTGGAACATTATTGTCACCGCAAAATCATGGATTAATTACTTTTAATCATATAGATTTTGTTTCCCTTAAAAATGACCGAGCCAGAAAAACAGCAGAATCAGAAAACATTGAATCAGGTGGAGAAAGTGACCAGTAAAAAGCCTGGCGTGTTGCAGCAGAAAACAATTAGCAGAGTGGAACAAACAAAGAAAATTAAAATTACAAGCACATAATATAACACATAATGAAAAAGTGCTAGAGCCGCAGCCAGTTGTTTCAATGCCAGCTATAAAAACACCAGAACAAGTTGATTCAAGACCTACACAACAACAGGGTTGCCTACACCGCCAAAGTCTTCATGGAATTTTCTTAAAGCAATTGTCATTTTTGGCGGTATTGCTGGGGTGGTTATTACGGTTATAAAATATATAAACAACGACAGCAAAAACCAAAGCAGTCAAAAAAATCTCAACCACTAAATACAGAAGCCGAACAAAAAAGCATCCAGAACCGCCAACAACAAAAGATCATTTTGATCCATTTCAAATGCAATACTTAAGAACTTAATAAATAATTATAAGTTAACTTGAATAAGAACTTGGTTGTACTTAGGGATGACTTAAGTTAAGAACTTAGGGTGACTTAAGGTGACTTGATCAAGAACTTATTAAGAACTTGAGGTGACTTGATTAAGAACTTAATTAAAGAACTTGTGGTGACTTGATTAAAAAACTTAACTAAGAACTTGAGGTGACTTAATTAAGAACTTAAGGTTACTTAATTAAGAACTTAGAACGACTTGATAGCGACTTGAATAAGAACCTATGGCGACTTGATGAAACGTAAAATAAAAACACAATCCATTGTTACAGTACTCCTCGGATAAGGTGACCCCCCTTGGGACAAAAAAAATTCTTGATCTTATCCGAGGGCACGTTAACCGATCCTCGGATAAGGTAAATTTCAGTAAAAAAAAGATTGATCTTATCCGAGGAGATCAGAATATAGCTTGAGGCCCCATAAAAAGACTTCCGGCCAATTGAAAGTCAATGACGTAATAATGGGCATGTGAAAAGACGTCATACTTCCGAAATTCAATTACGTAAATGAGCGACTTGTCTCGGTCTGAGCACCAATCAATGACGTCATTAAAATCTTATTGTGTTTTAGTTTGCGTGCTTTTTCCCGTCTGAAAATATCAAAGGCTCAAGAATATAATTTGCGCATAAACATAAGAGAGATAAAAACTAATGAAATAAAAAGCAAGAAAACACAATCTACAACTGGCAGACAACTCCCTAACACAATGGGTGCCAGCCGTTTTATAGATCTAGATCTAGAAGTAAAAAGTACCGTAAATACTACTCTTCTATTGTTGTTCTGTGGACTCATAAAAGTGCAAATGAAATGATTTCAAGTTATTTTGCATATTGATATTCCCTACAATATTATGTTTATATCAATTCCAATTAACTTAACCCAGCTCAGTAGCGTTGAAACATAGCTAATTTGCTATGAATCATAGTATGGTGCTTGGTACACTTACAGCCTACAGCCGTACAGAGGGATTAATCTAGATACAGTGTGTTGGGGGGGGGGGGTAGCTTCCCCCTCCCCCCTCCTCTCGTTTCTGACGCTACTGCTGCAATATTTATAAAATACTGACCTCTTCAAGTTATCCTTGTCCGTCCCAAAGTCAAAGAACAACAGACGTCTGCAACCGTGTCAGGGGAGATAAATGATGCTGATCTCTCCCCTTGTTGAGGAGAAAAATCACCCACCATCATCAGTTTCCGTGAAACTCTTAGTTTCGGTTTTGAGATTCTTGGAAAAAAGAATTTGTTTCAGTTTCGCTTGATCTTAAGCGTGGTCTTCTGCATTTGGAGACCAGAACGGGGTCACCCAAAAAGAGGTTTTCCCGTATCCGAGGTCACGCTAACCGAGTTTATTTTAGTCATACAAAGAAGGC
>JAFLJL010007293.1:0-2500 GCA_018398815.1 Conus ventricosus | reverse complement strand
TTCCACTCGCTCCAGACAAAACTACTGGGTTGATCTTTCTGAAAATTTGTAGGTACGTGTATTATGGGCCAAGGATGTTTTAGTTTACCGTTACAGCCGTTACTAACGGCTGTAACTGCCTGTAACGCTTTTTCTTCTTTATGGAATATCTCCGAAAGTACTTGGCCGATCGTTGTGAAAATTAGCAGGTATGTTCATTATGGGGCACGGATGATGCCCGATGTTTTAGTTTACCCCGTTATAGCCGTTACTAACGGCTGTAACAGTCTGTAACGGTTTTTCTTCTTTTTAGAATATATTAAAAAGTACTTGGCCGATCTTTCTAAAAATTTGTAGGAATGTACATTATGGGTCACGGACGATGCCGATGTTTTAGGTTACTGTTACAGCCAATACTAACGGCTGTAACGGCCTGTAACGCTTTTTCTTCTTTATGGAATATCCCCGAAAATACTTGGCCGATCTTTGTGAAATTAGCAGGTATGTTCATTATGGGTCTCGATGATGACCGATGTTTTAGTTTACCCCGTTATAGCCGTTACTAACGGCTGTAACGGCCTGTAACGGTTTTTCCTCTTTGTAGAATATCTCACAAAGTACTTGGCTGATCGTTCTGAAAATTTGTAGGTGCGTTCATTATGGGTCACGGATGATGACCGATGTTTTAGTTTGCCTATATAGCCGTTACTAAGGGCTGTAACGGCCTGTAACGGTTTTTCGTCTTTATAGACTATCTCAGAAAGCACTTGGCCGATCTTTCTGAAAATGTGTAGGTATGTTCATTATGGGTCACGGATGATGCCCGATGTTTTAGGTTACCGTTACAGCCGTTGCTAACGACAGTAACGGCCTGTAACGCTTTTTCTTCATTATGGGATATCTCAGAAAGTGCTTGTCTGATCTTTGTGAACATTAGCAGGTATGTTCATTATGGGTGACGAATGATGCCCGATGTTTTAGTTTACCCCGTTATAGCCGTTACTAACGGCTGTAACGGCCTGTAACGGTTGTTTTTTCTTCATGGAATATCTCCGAAAGTACTTGGCCGATCTTTGTGAAAATTAGCAGGTATGTTCATTATGGTCTCGGATGATGACCGATGTTTTAGTTTACCCCGTTATAGCCGTTACTAACGGCTGTAACGGCCTGTAACGGTTTTTCCTCTTTGTAGAATATCTCACAAAGTACTTGGCTGATCGTTCTGAAAATTTGTAGGTGCGTTCATTATGGGTCACGGATGATGACCGATGTTTTAGTTTGCCTATATAGCCGTTACTAAGGGCTGTAACGGCCTGTAACGGTTTTTCGTCTTTATAGACTATCTCAGAAAGCACTTGGCCGATCTTTCTGAAAATGTGTAGGTATGTTCATTATGGGTCACGGATGATGCCCGATGTTTTAGGTTACCGTTACAGCCGTTGCTAACGACAGTAACGGCCTGTAACGCTTTTTCTTCATTATGGGATATCTCAGAAAGTGCTTGTCTGATCTTTGTGAACATTAGCAGGTATGTTCATTATGGGTGACGAATGATGCCCGAATGTTTTAGTTTACCCCGTTATAGCCGTTACTAACGGCTGTAACAGCCTGTAACGGTTGTTTTTCTTCATGGAATATCTCAGAAAGTACTTGGCCGACCTTTGTGAAAATTAGCAGGTATCTTCATTATGGATCAAGGATGATGCCTGATGTTTTAGTTTACCGTTATAGCCATTACTAACGGCTGTAACGGTCTGTAACTTTTTTTTTCTTTATGGAATATCTCAGAAAGTACTTTGCCGATCTTTGTGAAAATTAGCAGGTATCTTCATTATGGGTTACGGATGATGCCCGATGTTTTAGTTTACCGTTATAGCCGTTACTAATGCTGTAACCGTTTTTCTTCTTTATGGAATATCTCAGAAAGTACGTGGCCGATATTTCTGAAAATTTGTAGGTATGTTCATTATGGGTCACGGATGATGCCCGATGTTTAAGTTTACCGTTATAGCCGTTACTAACGGCCCATAATGGTTTTCTTCATTATGAAAAATCTCAGAAAGTTCTTGACCGATCTTTCTGAAAATTTTTAAGTATGTTCATTTTAGGTCACAGACGATGGCCGATGTTTACCAGAATAGCCATTACTAACGGTTACACCAGCCCGAGACGGTTTTCCTCCTTATGGAATATCTCACGCGTATTCAGGATAAACTGGGAGTACGTTTATATGCTTTGCATCTTGTTCTTTCATAATCTTTCTTTTTTTTCTTTTTTCCTAACTTTTTGTACTCCCAGTTCTTATAGAACAGGGAGTGCTTTAGAATGGGAACAAAGAAATGCTGTGTGTGTGTGTGTGTGTGTGAGTGTATGTGTGTGTGTGTGTGTGTGTGTGTGTGTGTGTGTGTGTGTGTGTGTTGTGTGTGTGTGTGTGTAGTGTGTTGTGTTGTGTGTGTGTGTGTGTGTGTGTGTGTGTGTGTGTTGTGTGGTGTGTGTGTGTGTGTGTGTGTGTGTGTGTTTG
>JAFLJL010007291.1:5000-20000 GCA_018398815.1 Conus ventricosus | reverse complement strand
TCAGTAGTTGTTGTTATTTGTTGTTGTCGTTGCTTGTTGTAGTAGTTGTTGTTCTTTTCTTCCGTCTTTCTTCCTCTTATCCTTTCTCTTCTTCTTCTTCTTCTTCTTATTCTTCTCTATTCTTCATTATTTTCCTATCTTCCTTCTTATCTCCTCTCATCCGTTCTTCTCCTTAATATCTTCCACTTCTGTTGTGAGTAATGTTAACGATCAGCCAAGAAGCTAAGAAATCTATTTCAAATCAAAAGGAAAAAAATATACACCCAACGAACATCTTGCTTAAAATGGATCTACGGTTGAATATGTTGTAGGCATTTGCATTGCCTTGTAAAATTGACTGACAATACACAGAAAAGAACAGACACTGAGTATGGAGGCTGAAGGTGGATAGTTAGATCCAAAGACACCTGGAACAGGCACACGTAGATCAACTGCCGTGGTCTACACACACAGACACACCCACCCTCACAACACAGAGAACACTAATGGAGCTAAGGACATGTGCTAGAAGGTCGTAGTGGCAACTGGACCTCTAGGGTGGACATAAGGACCCAGGAAAGCACAAGACACGGGTGGAGGTGCTGGTTGATGGGGGGTGTGTGAAGGGGGGCACAGATGTATGGACACTGACACATAGTATCATGGGGTCGCGCTGAGAAACTGAAAAATTAAGAAAAGAAACTGGGTTGACACACAAGTGACACAGGCACACAGGGACACAAAGAGCTGGATCTATGTCCAGTCCCTGGCTGTATGGCGATGGTGGTTAGCAGTCGCGGACTCCCGGTCTGGAGTGTGTCGCTGGTGTTCGATTCCCATCAGAGTCATGTGGGGATTTTTCTGCCGTCCTGGCTCCTACCCCACATAAGTAGCCTGAAGTCTGCTACGGGCTCAGTGGCAGACTTGGGACCACACTGTGGCAGTTGAGCATCCACTCAGATATGGATCGCAGTTCTCTGAAAGTGTTGCTCCAATTTTACGTGAACTACACTGCAGGTGTCTGTTTCTCTTCGGGCCTGGTTTGTCGCTGGGTTTATTATGAAATGAAGCGTAGTAGTTTCTACCCTGTCACGCACAGTCTCTGACCAAAATGGAAATCGTAGCATCACACTTTTTCCTTCATCAATTCATCGAGCTGCAATTAGAAAAATGTCTCAATCGGCTGCGCCTCTTCTTGCCATTGACTCTCATGGGTACTTCAGTTGCGATGTCCTCTCCATGTCTGTCGCCCTTGGTCTTTGATCCGCTCGGATTGGCCTCAACCGGTATCGGCGAGTCATGGGGATGTAGTGGACGGTCCGCTAGTGAGTCGCCATCCGGAGGATGAGCGCACTCAACGCCAGTTCCGGCAGCACGACTAAGCAATTTATTGTAGTCAGTAGGGGGCTTAGCATTGGTGGTGTCCTGACGTTCTGTTAGCTAGTCATCAGTTAGATACGCTTACTGGAACAACCACCGAAGTGACTCGGCAAGCAGTGCAGTTGTTTCCTCCGGTCGGTTGCTTGCCTCCCCCCTTGTCGACCACACAAAACAGGATACACATGACACAGTGACAACAGAACTGGGAAACACAGACACAGTGACAACACAGAATGACTGACATGAACGCTTCGACGTTAGACACACCAGACTCAGTCAAATCGGACGAAATTAGGACTGAGACATTACTGATGCACATACAGGGGAGGGACTAAGCAGGTGGTCACCAAGGTCTATCAGGACATACATCGGCATTGTGACAGCCGGCGCACAGCGATCAAGAAGAGACACCTGTGGCTATTGATTCAACCCTACACGCAAGACATGATGCGAGTTAACTCCACAGACTGACACATAAACAACCGGTTATAACCTCATCACAGCACGACACGATAAACACGGATTACACAATACACGCACGACACATAAACACGGATACTCATGGACACATCGAGCTCATGACACAGGTCCTCACCCAGTCTTTGACACAAACAGAACAAAACACAGTTATGGGGACTCATTCAGACACAAGGGCATCAAACATAAACTTATAGCCCACCACATCCGGGGGTTGTGGAGTTGAGGAGGGAAGGAGAGGGCAAGGGTGAAGAGGTAGGGGGGTGGAAACGTGAGGGTGTGAGACTTTGAAGCCCAAGGCCACACTGACCAGGTGTAGTCTGGCACTGGTACATTTTTCATGTGCGTTTGAACTGCTCTCAAATTCCAGACCAGACCGCTTCAAGATGTTAGATCTCCGGGATTCCTGTTGATTGAGATGACTGGGCTGGTGAATTATGAGGAGAACTGCCAGAACACAGAGCTGTGGATATGAGTCTGCTGGAACCACAGACGAATGGAACACGTGGCATTGTAATCCGACATTCCTGATCGTCCTGAACACGCTAGAACGAATCTGAATTTTCTGCGATCCCCATAGGATGTTCTGTCTGAGAATCTGGTGAATTCAGCATAAAGAACCTCACCTCCGTTCTTCAAATCGACGTCGATATCATTCTGCTCTTCGGCATGCGAGAACATGAGGCGGACAACACAGACGTTGCAACGAAAAGATTCAGACACTTCTTCAACCACCCTGTCTGAGGCGCATTCTAACAAAATCGATTGCAGTGACAAGATCGAAACGAAAGATCCTGTAAGGGAACTGTACAGGACAGGAACAGTGGCCGAGCAGATCTGCGAGAGGAAGTCGGGGTGGATCGGACACACCCTCTGGTAGCCAAGCATCCAACACTACACGCCAGCCTATGTCCTGGAACACCCGACAGCGCAGTGATGGCTTCGAAGGAGGACGGCCTTCAAAACAGGCTGGAGCAAAGACCAATGAGGCGGTGCTGAAGCAAAAAAAGCGACGAACTGGATGGATTGGCAAGAACAGCCAGGAAGGAGTAGCGATTGGCGATGGGTCGTCGATGGGCCCTATGCTCCACGGGAGCGATGGGCATAATGCCTTGACTGATAGGATGTTCCTCGGTGGTGACTCCTGTTTCCATCCCTATACCCCTCCCATCCTAGTCGCTTCCGTCGTCCCTCATCAGATCCTAGGGCGCCTGGCCGATTTTGTCTGTCAGCGAGAAAGTTGGAGACTATCGCTAGGAAGACAGGACTGGTGTGGCACGCCTCCACTTCATCTCAGATGCCAGCAGCAAGGGCACTGATCTACGTATGCCTTATGTGGTTCGCTGCGGCGGTCTCGTGTAATAGTAGACAGTGACCTCATGGCGGCCTTGATCTTGTGATCATCTATCGAGTTAGCGGATGGTAGTGAGATGTGAGGACGACCAAGAGATGAAGAGAGAGCAGAAGAGAGTGAGAGTAGAGATTGGAGCAGGAGAATGAGTGACTGAGAGAGATGACGATGTGAGAGAGGGGAAAGAGCGAGTGAGAGAGAGAGACAGACGGGAGAAGTTGAGAGCTGACGAGTGTAGAGGCAGGATAGAGAGATGCGTGAGAATGAAAGATGAGAGTCAGAGAGGGAGAGATACAAGAGACGAAGGACAGAGACAGAGACAAAGAGGGAGAAAGTGAGAGGAAAGAGACAATGACAATACTCATTGCTTTATTGACAATAGGTTATTTCAACCAACTCTCATGCCAAGCGACGGGCTACTGCGCAGGTTCTTTTTGTTGTTGCCAAACTCTTCCAACCAATATAAATACGTGCTCAAAGAAATGTGTAACACGGAAAACAGTCAAAATATTGCTAATAACTAGAAAAGATAGAAAAAGACCATTCATCAAACATTATTCTCATCATACATAAACTCCCTATCTTCATACTCATGATTTACAAACACTGCCTATATATCAAGTTTTTTTTTTCTCTCTATGATCGAAAAGCTTCCGCCACAAATCTTAGCCAATTGTGTTTACAATGTTACATTTTCAAGAGCGTTTGCTAGTTTCGCCGAAGAAGGGACTTCTAGCTGGGCAGAAACAATCATTTCTAAATTTATTTTACTCTGCGGCATCTATAAAAGCAAAAGTATCCTCGTCTTCTATTTCTTACGCAGCTGGGATAGAGTGTGTGTGATAGAGAGAGACGGGGAGAAGAGAGGAGAGAAAGCGAAAAGAAAAGATAAGAATGAAGAGATTGATGATGATTGATTGCATTGATTGTATCTTAATACCCAAGATGAGATTTTAGAGCCAAGCCTATAGTCTAACTATTGTCCTTGTCATGCTCATTTCATTATTTCAGCACATTTACATTCATAACAGACATTAACCATTGCAATCATGCATAATCTAATTCTACCATGATAGCAAAAATGCTGATTGTTTGTGTTTGAGAGAAGTTGAGAGAGATGAGGTATGATTGAGTTCAGAGAGAGAGTGAGAATGATTGAATCGAAGAATGAGAAGTGATTCGAGAGAGTGGACTAGGAGACAGATGGACAGACAGACAGGACAGTTTTTGACGATTGAGACACAGTAACACAGAGTGGTTGGAATCATCGTCTAAGATGCTTTAATCACATCATGTCTGTGTCTTTATCCGACCCATCCTATGCCTCCATATTCTACCACTTCCGATACTGTCATCTTATTCCTCCCTAAAAACAAACAAACAACAAACGGAGAACAAACAATATGTATAGATGGATTAAATTTGGCAATCGCCTCTCTACATATTTGATGATCATCTTCTAGCTTCATGCTCCGTTTTGTGTGCTCCATGTGTTCATTCCACCCTTGCGGGGACATTGATGTATAGTATAGCTGGTGGCCCTCACAGGAAAGTTAAAAACTTGAACATTGGAGAGAGTGTGAGAGAGAGATGAGTTTGAGTATAGAGGATGAACACATGAGAGAAGTCAGTGTGGGAAGTGACGAGATGAGAGTGAGATGCAGAGAGGAGAGAGAGACTCAAAGACTCATCAACTTTATTACCTCAAGGTTAGAGAGAGAGAGTGTGTAGTGGTTAGAGCTTAGAATGAGAGGAGAGAAGTGATGAGCGAGAACGTAGTACTCTTAGAAGAGCGAGAGAGAGTAGTGTCAGACAGTCGGACAGACAGAAAGACGACGTGATCGAACGGTACGGACGACGGACGGACGGACAGAGACAGAAGTAAGACAGAGACAGGAGATTCGAGCAAAGCGTAAGCATGCTAGCGCGTGTTCCGAGTGTGTGTGTGTGTTAGTGTGTGTGTGTGTGATGTGTGTTTGTGTGTAGCTAATTGTTGTGTTAAGGTGCTGTGTGTGTGTGTGTGTCGTGGGTGTAGTGTGTGTGTGAGTGTGGGAGTGCGTGTGTTTGTTTGTTTCAGTGTGTGTGTGTGTGTGACTGTGTCTGTGTCGTCTGCGTGTGTATGATTTAGCGTTTGCGCGCGCGGTGTCGTGTTTGAATTCGACCGACGTGGTACCATTGCGAGGAGCAAGCAGCGCGAGTGTTGATAGGTGTGGGTGTGTGTGTGGATGTGTGTGTGGGTGTGTGTGTGTGTGTTGTTGTGTGTGCACGCGCGAGTCATGAGGAATATGTGTGTGTGTGTGTGTTGATGTGGGTGGGCATGTGTGAGGTCGATGTGTGTGTGTAGCTGTGTGTGGTAGAGGTGCGGTGTGTACGTGTGTGTGTGAGCGTGAATGACCACGCCGCGCGCTGTTTGTTCAAAGGCAAAGGTCTGTGAACGACAACCACAGCGCATTCGTAGCTGAATGAAAGTATCATGCTGTGGTACGTGGAAGCTGGGAAACGCAGGGCAGGGGTGACTGGGCAGAGGACTGAGAGAAGATTTGGAAATTGAGGGGAGGGGGGGTGGTCTGGGTTGAGGGGGTGGGAAGACACTAAACTCGGACCCCGTAACACTCAGAGAGGAGATCTTGTATAGAGAACCCTCTGTGACTGCTGAAGTAGAGGAGTAAAGGAAGGTCGGGTGCACCAGTGGTGGTGGGTGGGGAAGGATCGGGTGAGGGGGGAGGGGGGTGGATGAAAGGGCTGGGCAGGGGCAAGGGGGGGGGAGGGGAGGTAAAGAAGGAGGCGGGAGTTTAGTGAGAGAGAGGGTGTGAAGGTGAAGCGTTGAGATGAAGGGTTATGAAAGAAGAAAACAGTCCTGGTATAGCTTGCGGCATATTGGTATGGTAACTCTAAAGAGGACACACACACATGGCCTCGTCATACGGTCACTATTGCATTCCCGCTATGCAGATCAGCATCTTTAGCAATACGCTCATTCGCATATCTGGGTCTAATCACCAAAAGGTGCACAATATGAATGTTTTTCTTCTCCCCCTCCTCATTCAGCGAATAAACTTTAACAACTCCACATCAATCCTTCTGGTAATTCAGTTGCTACTCATGTATATCTCTCTCAGCTCTGAGAGACAAATAAATCTGCACTAATCTGTATCTCTCCTCACACCGAGAGACCAAATCATTCTTTTTCACACTTGTATCTCCTCCTATACACCGGAGAGACAATAATGCAATCTTCTCTCTTGCTATATTATTTTACATGAGAGAAAAATAGGTCGTTCACACTATGCTATAGTACTTCTACTCGGTATGAAGACTTATATAAATTAATTAGTGCGATTCTAGACTCAGAGAGGGCAATTCTCATTCTGTTATCCCAAATCATTCCGGAACAGGAGATGCAGAATACTATTACTCCCGTAAGCTCTGAGGTATCATGCCTGCCGCAAGTAAAAGCTTCCCTGCTTCCGCACTTTTCCAGGGCTCTCTGGTACAATATACATTGCCCCTCGATTTCTACCTCTGACTTGGAGATTCGACCTAGTCTCGATTCTCTTCGCGACTGCTTCTGTTCTGGAGATGGGGTACGAAGCTTAACTCCTCTCCCTGGAGTTGGTACTGGCTGGGGCTGCTGAACTACCGGTGTGTTCCCACACGCCCTGCGCCTTCTTCACCACCTCAAGCGGTCGTGAACGTTGAAGGGTGAAGGGGAGGGTAAAGGGTGACTGGTGAAAGGCGATGAGAGGGCTGATACAGAAATTTGGTTAGTGTATGTAACCTTGACTTCTCAATTCAACATATGAATGCTTTCTCTCTTCTTAAGTTTTCACCCTGTAGCTTTCCCTTACTAGCTCTTCGCTCACCTGGTAATGACTGGTCAGCAAAGTGGACCACCGTCTCCTGACAGGTTCGAGTCTCTAGGGCCATCTGCATGGGTTAAAAACTGACTCGTTTCCCCCTTCTCATACGTAGTGAGTGCATACTCAGTGTTCAAAACCCACAGGACCAGTCACCTTACATTACCAGCCCTTGTTAAACTATTCACTCAGCTGCGTCACTTTCACCCAATGACCACATTGTTCTGAATGAGTCATACTCAATATTTTTGGTTGACGCCCGCTACAACTTGTCAAGGCCACATGATTATTCTTCCTTTAGTTTGTGGCTCCGTGGAAAGGATTCATATTCACTAACCCTACTTGTGTGGAGGTCATCTTGCCTTGAGGTGAGGCTACGGTCACATGACACCCCCATTCCTCGGGATTGACCTAAAAATTTTTCCAGAAAATATTCTTTTTTTTAAAGGATATACAACTTAACTTAAACCCATCTTCTGTCACTTGAATCTCAAATTGCTGTAACCATCGACACTGATTCACCAAATTAAATAAATTAACCGTATAGAATCAATCACCATGATCCACCATAGAAATAGCATATTTCCAAACTTTCCAATCTTTCTAAACAATACCATTCATAATTGTTCACCATTTCCTCAAGGATCAGTTCAACAAATTACATGGATTTAGAAAAACAAATTAGGGATATCAACATATTCAAAGCACAAATTTGTCTGTTCGCATAAGTAAGTGGTGAAGCATCATTTCCCTGGAGCTTTTGTTCTCACATAATATGTTTCAAAAAACCTCATGAAAATTGAGATATTTCCAAGTGTAAGTGTTTTCATTAGACCTGCTAAACAAAATAAAACATTGTTTCTTTAACATAATTTCATTTTTCCCCACATGTAATGTTATAGTCCATTGAAAGTCACATGCTCTTCCATTGTTTGACACATGACAATACGCAAAACAAATTGTGTTTGTTCATTGCACAATCAAACTGGTATATATACATTCTAATAATAGTTATTTGCTCATAACACATACATTTAGATTCATCTGACAAGATATTAGGGGGGCATATATAGTACTTGATTTTTGCCATTGTTTACATAAGATTAAACTATGTATTACATCAACATCAAGTACGCAATTGTTTGCATTGCAAAATACTAGATAGTTCACTTCATTAAGCAAATTACGGCATAAATACCAGTTGATGTAAATTCGTCATGAATAGAATACAATTGCACTGTCAATGTGATTCACACGTAATCATTAAGAAAGACAAAAAACAGGAATAGTCTTTCCCTTGAAGACCAGTTACATTTGTCCATGAATATTCACGCACGTGACAACAAATCTGCCATGAATTTTGTGTACCAGGCTCTGGTTCCAACAGTAAACGGAATTCCTCAGTCAATTGCCAAAGACATCATCTCATAATAAAACCTGGCCTGGCCGTCTTAGTCTTTGACGATTTCAAGACCGTCAGTGGCACTATGGTCCAGTCGGTTAATCTGAACTTTCTTTAGTCATGATACCTGGGCGATCTTATCAACATGCCCATACAATAGCCAAGCATCTTTCAATAGTGGAATATATTCTCTTGTTGGTCTCTTGAAGAATATTCTCTTACTGGCGTATTGCCTCATAGGTACTTCAGAAGTCTCAACTGAATTTACTATGCATGGTGGTTCAAGTTCCAGTTACTGTAACTGGGTATTCCGTTAACACATCGAATAGTGTTCAAAAGGTCAGTTGAGCGGATTCCCTGTTGTGCTTGTAGACAATCATTCGTCAGAAACACATACTCATAGGTTTCACAACTTTGATAGAAGAATAGAAGTGCGGGTTCAACGTATCTGCACTGGTAGATGTTATCAACTACTATCAGTTGTCTGTTTTTCATACACCGTTGATAGGTCCCGTACGTTACATTGGGTACAAATTCATCACTGATGTATATGGTCGGTCATGTTGACATCAGTTTCTGACCACAGGACATATCCTCTCTCAGCTGACTGGTAGATGGCCAAACCAATTGGTTCCGTTAAGATACTTCTTTTCTACATGTTCACATGAAATACATTCTCAGTGTCTGGACCTATTTTGATCTTATAATTTACTCAGAAATGCTTTTCGACCACCTGGATAAGAAAAATGTACCCTTACACGTAACACGAAGTTGTTATGTTCATCAGGTAGTGAGCCACAAGACCTTTATCCCCTTACCCTGAAGGAGAACGTGCCATTGCTTTTCTGTCTGCAAAAGACCTTGACGGACTATCTAAGTTTTTTCCTATCAGCGACTGTTGAGCAAGCTCACTTGCATCCTTCAAACGATTATGCAGTTCTTTCAACGTCAATTGGTCTGTAAACAGTTTTACTGTCAGGTTTTGTCCAGTCTTTTCGCGTCCATTGTGTCAATCAATAGATCAAAGGACCCTTGGTGACGTCGTCGAAAAAAGAAGCTCTATATGCGTGAGTAAATCCCAGCGTTTCGTCTTCGGCTGTTCCATGTATGCATAAAGCAAAGCCGGTACGAAACGATTCCCATTCCTGGGGCTCTTGCCTTGCAACCTTTAATTCAACATGCCCTCGAACTTCACACGTTCCATTGAAAACGTTCACCATGCTCATTGATTGGGGCTCATGATGATGCGTGGTGGAAATGGTTGAGTTGACAACGTCTAGTAAATTTCTTCATGAGATCAGAAAATGATTGGTTCCACAATCCGTGAGTATTTTTCGTCTAAGACCCACTCTGGTAAAAGGAAATTGCAAGTCAGGCTTCAGCGACAGTTACTGTATCTAATTTTCTTCAGTGAACTCACAGCTTCTGGATACCTTGTGCTGTATCCCATCGCAAAGTCAAGATATAGCGATGCCCGTATGGAAGACAGTTGTGTAGCGGTCCAACATCTACGATCAATTGCTACCTTCCGAAATGGAACGGATATGAGAATGGCATTTGTGCAAAGGTGCACATGGGACGCTGACCTTTCTGCATGTCTTTCTGGCAGATGTCCTTTCATGATAGCTGGCAGTTATTTGTAACTTTCCTTGTGACAAGAGCAATAAAAAGGAATCAATGTCGAACTCTATTTAATGTTCTTTTGATTCCGCTCTAGTGACCAGCGAACATATGCAACATGAGACGTGAGCACGTACGTTCTCTTATGTGGTTTTGGATCCCAACTTGTCTGGTTCGTCCTCGTCAGGTACACACTGTAAGAGAATGTCAGAGATCCAGTATGTTTAGTTGGTTTTTTGTACGTTGGTACGTCCAGTGACTGTCTGTTTCTGCAGCAGAAAAGTTTTGTACGTCAGCACGTGCGTCTGTTCCTGATTTCTTTTAAATCATCCTGGGTAATCTGGAGTATCATCAGTTGTGAGGATTTTAGCGGTTTGTAGCCTTTCTCTGCTCTATGACGTTTGATTTCTAGTACTCCACATGACATCGGATCTAACGATCCTCCAGCACCAACCATGTACATGTAGCCGACACCTGGCAAATTGCCCAAGATCAGTGCAGGACTGGGTTTTCAAACAACACAGGCGGTAAATGACAAACCGGAAGTAATTTTCGGGTATCGACTGTATATCGCTTCGCCAGCGGATATACGTTTCATCTTGCCTCCAAATGACTATCCTACACTTTGGACTAGTGTGAGATACTGGTCTTGAGGACGAAAGATTTCCGTACTCACGCGTAGGGCATCCAGCTGTCTCGCAAACGAATGCCTAGCAATCATTGATTGGCTCAGGTTTTCTAACTCCAGTCCTTCACAGATTGATTCATGGTGCCAAAACAAGGCTTCTTCACAATCAGTGGAGACGATTGCGGGTTCTATGAATCTATGCTTGAGTTTGAAAGGGCAAACGTAACTTTTCAACTGGAACTTGCATATCGCAATAGAAACATCGCATTGTCTGTTCTGGCGGCTGACTGAATTTTGGGAACTTCATGTTCTGTCACGAACTGGCCCAATATGGTCTAGTGGTGGTCGTGTCCACGTCCTCGGAACGTTTACGCTGAGGAAGTAAACGGTTGTTCTTTCGGCGGTGAGTTCGGGTTGTGACGAAACTTGTCACTCGAAACCGCGGAAAAGTTTCACTGTCCGTTCTGGAAGGTATATCCTTGAGGATCTCAAAAATGAACCACGATTTCCTTTCTGTTAATTTCCCTGTCCTGATGGGATAGTACATGACATACAGGAGACTCAAAGATGGAAAATTATCCTTTCCTAGCCAAGCCTTTATTCGGGGCCGTGAGGCAGAGAATATTGATCATAGCCATCTGTACCACAGTTCGCCACGTTTTCATATTGCCTTTCTGTAAGGAATGGGGCCAGATCTTTTGCTCACGCTCTGTATTAGTTGTTCTTAAGACGGAGCTCTCGCAGTGATTGAAAGTTTTGTTCGTTTTTGACAAAATCGGTTCCATCGATCCAAAACAAATGTCTCATACGGTTCTGGTACGACCGGAACGATTCTCCTTTTTCAGGGCCACAGAACGGAAACGTTCGTGCGGAAATCGATCAGCAGAACATTGAAATTTCTTGAGGAGTTCTCTTTAACTGATCCTAGTTAAATTTTGTTTCGCTGCAAGTGGAGTGCTACAAGGTCAAAGGCGTCTACCCTTAAACAAAGGTCCGCAATATACAATGTCCACTTTTCCTTTGGCCAACCACCAAGGACGATCGTGTCTTTTTCAAAATCGAAAGAAAACTTTCACATCGTCATTCCGTGTTTTCCTCTCAAAAGGATGGCAATTTGGAATATATGCCGCTTTCTGTTGAGCATGGCTGCGCCGTATCCCGGAATGGTGGAGGTTCTCTCGATGCTGTTATTATCCTAATTCAGCATCAGTCTCTTAATTCTCAACTGCCTCAACTTAAACTGTCGTTTCTTCTGCTTCATGCTTCCCTCTGTCAGGTTTATCTCGTCAGCGTCCCGCTGTGTTTATTTTTCTTCTGCTTCCCTCTGTAGTTTATTTTACTTCAGCTTCAGCTTCCCTCTGGTGTCTATTTTCTTCCCTCTCTCTTAGCCTGTCTGCCCTATCGGTGCCATTTGTGGACACATAGTTAGGAGAGTTATTCTCCTCATCAAACCAAGGTTCCGACTTGTTTAACATATTATCAAAAATATCCATAATGAATAGTCAGAGATAAACACTAACAATCTCAACGTATTGAATAAAAATTAGGCGATAGATGATGATGTTTATGTTTCGCAAAACCGTAATTATAGTATATACAAAATACAG
The DNA here is from genome assembly GCA_018398815.1 of Conus ventricosus. Lineage (NCBI taxonomy): Eukaryota > Metazoa > Mollusca > Gastropoda > Neogastropoda > Conidae > Conus > Conus ventricosus. The sequence goes on along the minus strand of JAFLJL010007291.1, from coordinate 7,699 downwards.
AAGTCCTAATTTCGGTGTAAACAGGAAAACAGCTTACTTAAATAGGGTAGTAGATACGTGGAAATCCAAGGAAATGTATTTGTCAAAAGTATTTTGTTCTCGGAAACAGGTATCAATTTGTAATTTAAAAAAAAAATAAGTTCAATGGCTAATCTGTTTTTCTGGGAAAGGAAAATAAAACAATAGAGTTTCTGAAAATAAATTTTAGAAAGTTTCAAGTTCTCAAATGTTCTGTTGTCAGTCTTTTCTTTCTTACTTAATTCAATGAATTTACAACTACATTAGTACGCTCTTATACAAAAAATAATGATATAAATTTACAAACATAAATCGGAATCTCAAACCAATTAAAAAGGAGGGAAGAAAACAACTAGTCGGTACAAATCCTACCTAAAGATGAAATGATGACACAATCGAACAAATATGATAGGGAGCCTATTGAGCGAAGAAGGATTTAATGTTGCGTTTTGAATATAAGCGAGTGAAAATGGATTTGAAGGATATCACTTCTGGACCGCCCTATCAGTGAGCCGAATAAAGAATAAATGCAAAAGAGCCCTCAGACAGCACCTATGTTGGTCACTAGTCTTCCCGTGAAACTGGAAGACGGGAAAATTAAATCACTGCCACACAGATATACACATCAACTACAGTAAGCATACAAATACTAATACATATCAATCAAATAAATGCACATTCACCATTATCAAGAAATCTCCACCACAAACAGAAAAAAAAATAATCAAAAAGTTAAAGATGTTTATTTGGGCATGAGCGTAAAGATTCAACTCTCCACCTACTTCTATTAGCGTGACGGAGGAGAAGTGGATCCCCACTTAGGGGTTGCAAGGGGGAAAAATCAACTGAAACATTAGGAAAGCGAATGTAGAAATAGATATTTATGAGAAAGGGAAAGACTATTGACTCCAACGCCATGTCCCTGCTAAACGCAGAGGAAGAGGATTGGGGCTTATCAGATCCTGGGGAAAAGGCGGACATAAATACTAATCTCTAGGTGGAAGAAGAACAGCGACTCCTCATCGCCATGCCCCCTTGCTGCAGGTTCGAGCACGAGCGAAGGTTGAGGCTATCGGTACTGAGGTGGGGAAGTGGTCAAAAAAGAAAATCCTACAAAAAATAACCCTTAACAGGAGTAGAGCAACAAAAGAAATGTCAACACCAAAACACATTTAGAATAGGAAACACCACCAAAAATGCATATATTATACCCAATAAATAATTTAAACTTCTTTTTTGTTTTCTTTCCTCAATACCCTGATGGCACAAAATAGAAAATCCGAGGTACAAATAGAACCTTTCCTTTGTTTTTTCTTCTCAAACCTTGAGAGGATACAAATATAAATCTTTTTTGTTTAACCACTCAAGGCATTATCAATAGAAATCTTTCTTTTTTTTTTTTCCCCGACACGAGTGGGAACAAACGGCTGATTCAGTCAGGGTAGAAATATAATGACGTCGGTAGTTCAACAATGTTCACACTGTCACATCTGGCTTACTACGCATTTCATTGCTCAGCATTTATCTCCATAAGCACACGCATTCTTTCCATTCACCAAAAGGTAAGCACTACGAATGTTTTCTTCTCCACCTCTCCTTCAAGGGAAAACACTTTATGTACTCCTTCAACAATTGTAAACATGTTTCTACACATGTATCTCTCTGCCGCCCACTGCAGAGACAAATAATCTGAACTACATGTTCTCTCCTCACACCGAGAGACAAATCAATCTTCACACTTTGTTTATCTCTCCTCACACCGGGAGACAAATCAAATCTTCAACATGTATCTCTCTTTACACTAGAGAAAATTAGTCTTCACACATGTATCTCTCTTTTTCACTGAGATGATAAATAATCTAGTTCGATTCTATAAAGCTATGGCCTTACATTCCGTTATAATACATATTTTATTTTTTTTTTATTAAACCCAAAATTCCGGACTGTGATTACATATACTCCGTAATCACTGAGGACCGGCCTGCCTCATAGTAATAGGCTTCCCGTGCCTTCCTCAATTCCCTGTCGTCTGAGACAATTACATTGCCCCCTCGAATCTCCGACCTGGAGATTACAGTGTCTCGTCTATCTTCCGCTCGACTCTTCGTCTGTCTCTTGTGAAGTGACGAGCTTAATTCCTTCTCCCTGTGAGTTTGGTACTGGTGGGATGAAACTACGGTGTGTGCCCCACCACCATGGCCTTACTTAACCACCTCACGGTGAGTTGAAAGTCTGACGTGTGAATGGCGAAGGGTTAAAGGGTGAACGGGTTGGTTGAGAAGGAGTGCAAGGGCTGAAACTCGTCATAAGGTTCGTGTTAAGCTTACCTGCTTCCTCATTTCAACTTTGAATTCTTTCTCTCTTCTTTAAGTTTTCCCCCTGATGTAAGCTTTCCACAACTATCTATCGGCTCACCTGGTATTGACGGCGTCAGCAAAGAAGGACCACCGTCCTGACAGGTTCGAGTGCTCTTAGGCCATCTGCTGGGTTAAATACTGACTTTTCCCCCCTTCTCTAGTGAGTGCATACTCATGTTCAATAAAACCACTGACCAGCACCTTTCTGACAAGCCCTTGTTAATTCTATCACTCATGTGGTCACTTTCACCCATCATGACCACATGTAGAGTTCCGCATGAATGAGTCTACTCTCAATTATTTTGGGACGCCGCTACACTAGTC
>JAFLJL010007289.1:0-15228 GCA_018398815.1 Conus ventricosus | reverse complement strand
ATTGGCATATATTTGCCCGCCCCCAAAAGAAAAATAAGGCCTAGATTTGTTAATTCAGTTCCTAAGGGACACCCACCAGATGGACTTGCTGTATTTTCCACATGACAAAGTTAGAAAAAAAAAAGTTTAAGTATGCTCTAACGTTGTTTGACATGGCTTCAAGATACAAAGACGCTGAACCTTTAACAGATAAAAAGCTCAACTGCTGTGGCTGTGGCTTTACAACAAATATACATGCGAGGCCCATTAAAGTATCCTAGGATGATTCAAGTTGATGATGGAAAAAGAGTTTAAAGGCTCTGTAAACCAGCTGTTTTTAAAACATCATGTTACAGTTAAGAGGGATCCCAGGCAACCATCGATCACAGGCCCTAGTAGAAACTTTAATAAGAATCTAGCTGAACGACTGTTTACCTATCAGTATCACAGAGAAATTATGGACAGAACGCCTAATACAGAATGGGTTAGAAGATTGCCAGCAGTCTTACGCGCTATGAACAATGAAGAATTTAAAGCAACAGGGTTAAAGCCAGTAAACGCAATCAAATTAAAAAAAATTAGCATTACTGAAGATGTGCAGGGGACTCAAAAACTCTTGCCGTTTGGACTAAAAGTAAGATACTTGTATGCTCCTGGAGAGGCAGAAGGCGATGTTAGAATTAGAGCCACAGATCCCATATGGAGCGTAGATGTATATGAAGTTGAAAGAATTATGAAAACAGACCCTCCCGTATATTATTTAAGAGAAACTCTCTCTTCTAAAAAGCCTGCCCCTAAAAGATCGTTTGTTCATGAAGAGTTGCAAGTTGTCCCGCCAAACACAGTAAGTTAAAAAATAGTATTTATTTTTTGTTAAACTTTTTTTGTTAACCCCTTAATTTTTATGTCATTGTAGAGAATGTAATATGCGGGTTCACGATCACCAAATCTTATCTAGCACGTAAGCCCCCGTTTTAATGTACTGATTGCGTCGATTTTGGCGGTTTTGCGTGTTAATTTTTTGTAAAATAGGTGTTAATTTTGGCCAAAACTGACATGAGAAGGACGTGATTTGTATGTGAAAAGGGGGGTTATCGTGCAAAATAAGATGGGTGAGCTTGAACCCGCATATTTACATTCTCTGGTTTTGAAAGAATATTAAAGCCAGAAAGAGTAAAGGTCTTCTGGCTTTGAATTTGAGTTTCTTGAAGAGCCACGACGGAAGGTTTTATAGATTGACACAGAAGCTGCAGCTCCTCGAAGTTGGAATTTAGACCACGGATATTCCAATGGAATATAGTACTATCCATGGTGCAGAGGGCGAAAAGGAGAGAGATCAGGTCATCTCCTCCTCAACGTCTGCTTCCAATGGAGTGAATTTATTTTGTAGTTTCACTGGACTGTGTTCTTCAGACCTGCTGGCACACTTGCCAACAGGTGAAGGTGGTCTGGGTTTGGGAGACGGTGGAGGTTTCTTCCTCATCTCCACCATCTCCACACTGGGTTGAACTCCCTTGCCCGCACGGGCACTGGACAGAGGAGTTCGAGGTAGGGGGGCTGGTTTTTTAATCTGCCCAGCGCAGATGTTGTAGACTGCTGGGCAGTCTGAGGGGTGGCGGATTTTTTGCCTCCACCAGGGGCATTCACTTTGGTTTGGGAGGTGGTGGACCTGCTTCCACCAGAGCTGACAGTTCTTCCTTGCAGTGTCTTGGAAAAGATAAATTCATCAGTCTGGCAGCAGACTGACCGAGTGGATACTTTCTTTACGGCCGAAGCATATGAAGATGCTGTGGGCGTCTGACTGCCCACAACCTGTTTGCGGGCCTCAAAAAAGGAGATTTTCTTTTCAGTTTTAATTCGTTGGATAGTGGATTCCTGAAGCCAAAGAGGGCAGTTTCGTGAAGAGGAGGGATGGTCGCCACGCAGTTAGCACAATGAGCCGGATCTTTGCACGGCCCATCATGGGTTGCCTTGCAGCAAACACGCACACCTCCTGCCCAGAACATCGGTCTCTGACATGTCCAAACCTCTGGCACCGGAAGCATCTCAATGGGGACGGGACATACAGCTGAACACGGACGTTCAGGTAGCCAACTTTGATGACCGGAGGCAGCACAGGGTTGCAGAAGGTCAGAAAGAGGGTGTTGGTGGCCACTCTCTCTGCACCTTTCTTGACTGTCACCCTGCGCACCTCCGTCACACCTGGGACGCCAGTTCCGTTTTTATTTCTGCCTCTGAGACACCCGTTAGATCTCTGCAGCGAATCACACCTTTGGATGAATTTAACTGTTTATGGGGAGTCATCCTGATCTCCCTATCCACTATTTTTGTTGCCCTCAACAGCTGTTCCGATTGTTTTCTTGATCGACATTGAACTAGAAACGAACCATTCCTCAACCTTTTTACGGACTGAGGGTCACCTGCTAAGCCTTGAAAGCCCTTTTGAATAGCAAAAGGGCTCAGAGCTGAAAGGGGTCTTTCCTGCTCCGTCCCTTCCACCATGAGCCAGGAAGCCCAGAAACCTGTTCTCTGTCGTACCTCCGTGTCAGAATCGCTGTCAGAATTGAAATCCCCTGAAATAGGGGATGCTGCCTTCCTCTTCTTTTTGGGGGGAATTGTTTTTGAGAAAGCCATTATTTAGTATATTATGATTCATCACTCCCTTACCCACCCACCTTGGAGTCCAACTAAGGGGCCAGGGCCAAGAAAACAATGTCTTGACCCCTTCCAGGCTTCGGGAGAGATATACGACAAACAGAAACTACCAACCCTATCCCCCCTGATCATGCTCAACTCCCGGGACAGAGAGCTGAGCACTGCAGGGGTTTACTTGGCCAGCAGGAGAACTGTCTGTCTTGACCCAACCCCAAAAAGGGGAGCCGATTAGTACACCCGGCCAAAGTGTACTCCCTGTCTAGGAGAGGTCCGAGCCAAAGTGATGTGTTGAGAGCACAGGCCTCCTCAAGCACTGGCCCTCTCAATCACCAGGATCTCATCCCCCTCCGACACAGGTCGCACCGCACGGCAAACGCGGCGGATCTTAAGACCAGAGAGAAAAGGAGTGTGGAAAAGAAGACTTGAAGGGGAGACGAAGATAGAAAAGGACCAAATAAGGAAGGCAGAAAAAAAGAAAAGGAGAAAGGCGGGTTACTCTTAGTCAGGATCCTCACCCTTAGCCTATCTGACATGGGAAGCCCTACTAGGGGCATCAACTCCTTACCACGTTACGCTTAGGCCATACAGCATCTTCACCTCTCAGGCCTACAAGCAGTGTGAAAAACCAGCCTATCTCCCAAGTATTGATGCCCCCGTCAGCAAAGCCTAAGGGATCACTGGACCGCGCAAGCCCTCTGACCACGACAAGGTCGCAACCCCCGGAGGGAAGTGACACAGCTGGGAAAATGAGATCTGACAAAGCTTCAACAAAAATTTCTCTCTCTCTCTCTCTCTGCCCCTTCCCTCTCTCCTTCTCTCTCTCTCTCTCTCTCTCTCCCTCCCTTTCTCTCTCTCTGTCTCTCTCTCTCTCCCTCCTCTCTCTCTCTCTCTCTCTCTCTCTTTCCCTCTCTCTCTCTCCCCTCTCTCTCTCTCTCTTCCCCCCTCTCTCCCTCTCTCTCTATTTCTCCCTCTCTCTCTCTCTCTCTGTCTTGCTCTGTCTCTGTCTGTCTGTCTCTCTCTTTCCCTCTCTCTCCCCTCTCTCTCATTCTCTCTCTCTCTCTCTTCCCCCTCTCTCTCCCTCTCCCCCTCTCTTATTTCTCACTCTCTCTCTCTCTCTCTCTGTCTTTCTCTGTCTCTGTCTGTCTCTCTCTTTCTGTGTGTGTGTGTGTGTGTGTGTGTGTGTGTGTGTGTGTGTGTGTGTGTGTGTGTGTGTGTGTGTGTGTGTGTGTGTCTGTGTGTCTGTGTGTGTGAAAGTGTGTCTGTGTGTGCTTGCGTATATTTGTTTTAATGTGCCACCACAAGCGTATGATTGACATTAAATGTTATTTAACATATTCATTTACATATCAAAAATAACTTTGTTACAAAGCACCTGGGAAAAAAACTTAAGTTTTTCTTTAGTTATCTGACTTATTGAGTTAACATACATATACATCTACAGATACAAGACGGAGTGACAGCATGTGTACCATACATTTACATCTACAGATACAAGACAGAGTGACAGCAAGTGTCACATACATAGACATCTACAGATACAAGACGGAGTGACAACAAGTGTCATATACATATAGATCTACAGATACAAGACGGAGTGACAACAAGTGTCATATACATATAGATCTACAGATACAGGACAGAGTGACAGCAAGTGTCACATCCATATACATCTACAGGTACAAGACAAAGTGACAGCAAGCGTGACATACATATGCATCTACAGATACAAGACGGAGTGTACAAGACAGAGTGACAGCAAGCGTGACATACATATGCATCTACAGATACAAGACGGAGTGACAGCAAGCATGACATACAAAGTTGTAGAGCTCCTCCATGCGGGACACGGTGAGGTACTCTTTCATGGACACCCCCTGGTTCAGCAACAGCTGCACAAAGGACACCTTGTCCTCCTTCAGGGCGCGGGTCATGAACTGATACAGGTCCTCTGCAATGGAAGCCAACACTTTGGTCATCATCTGCCAGTGGATGTTACCAGTAACTTCAATCCTCGTTAATCACCATCTGTCAGTGGATGTTACCAACACTTCAATCCTCTTTAGTCACCATCTGTCAGAGGATGTTACCAGCACTTCAATCCTCTTTCGTCACCATCTGTCAGTGGATATTATCAACACTTCAATCCTCTTTAATCACCATCTGTCAGAGGACGTTACCAGCACTTCAATCCTCGTCAATCACCATCTGTCAGTGGATGTTACCAACACTTCAATCCTCTTTAGTCACCATCTGTCAGAGGACGTTACCAACACTTCAATCCTCATTAATCACCATCTGTCAGTGGATGTTACAAGCACTTCAATCCTCGTTAATCATCATCTGTCAGTGGATGTTACCAGCACTTCAATCCTCGTTAATCACCATCTGTCAGTGGATGTTACCAGCACTTCAATCCTCTTTAGCCACCATCTGTCAGTGAATGTTATCAAGACTTCAATCCTCTTTAGTCACCATCTGTTAGCGCATTTTACTGACACTTCAATCCCATCAGTGAATGTTACCAACACTGCAATCCTCCCGTTAGTGAATGGACGCCAACGCTTGAATCACCATCGCTTAGTGAACGTATTCACCACTTCAATCCTCCTGCTAGTCCATGGAGGTCAATCCTTCAATCAACCATAATTTTGTCACTACAAGCCAACACGTCCATCATAAAAGTGCTAGGCAATGCAAGGCACCGCCTCTGTCATCATTCAGTATGTCAATGGAGGTCAACACTATACTCCTCCATCTGTTAGTGAAAGGAGGTCAATGCTTCAGTCATCCAGTTACTAGGGAATGGAGGTCAAGATCTAAGTCATCCATCTAAAAGTAAACGGAGATCAATACTTCAATCACCCATATTCTAATGAAATCAGAATTTCAATCTTTAAAAAAAATCAGAGAACAAGAACCTATATGAATCTGCCAATAATCAAAGAGCAAGAACTAAAACTTAGATCTATCAATAATCAAAAGCAAGGACAGTAAGAACTCCACTCTGTTTACAGTCAAAGAAGAAGGATCAAAACAACCCAAATCTGTTTATAATCCAGAAATAACAATCAAAACAATTCAGCCCCTCCACATCCAAGGCACAATGATCAAAACAACTCATGTATGTCAAGGATACAAACAACAACAACTAGGATCGTAGGTCAGGTGCATGATGTGATATCATTCACCCCCTCCCCCTGTTTGTTTTCCAAAAAACTATACATGCACAGAAATGTTACATATGTTATAACACAGTATATGGACATGTCAACATGAAACCTGACACTAGTAAACCAATACTCAGATTAGAATTTATGAGCACCTGACACCAAAAATCATAATCTTCACAGCATTTCCCAGGACTGCAATCTTGCTCTGAAGACATTCCCGCTTCCCTTCATTTTGCTAAAGAAAAAACAAACAAACAAAGAAAAACTGCAGCAGCTAATTTCAAGCATTTTTCAAGTACCTATGCTTAAAATTCTCAAGACTTTCATGAACTTGAGATTAATTCACAAGATACCATTGACCCTGCTGTGAATAATGTGAGTGGTTTCAACTCTCTTTGTCTCTTTGTTTGTTTCTTTGATGTGGTGGTGGTGGTGGTGTGTGCGTGCGTGCGTGCTGCGTGCGTGCGTGTGTGTGTGTGTGTGTGTCTGTCTGGCTGGCTGTTCTTTTATCATTTTGTTCCTTTGTTTTTGATTCTTTTTTTTAAAACAATAATTTCTGTGCTTAACAATACAACAACAAAAAACACCCAACTAAAAAAGAGAAATTTCCATTATGAATTGAAAGGAGCTGCAACCCTGAGAAATGGGAGTTTCAAATATCAAGGAACATTTCTATGACCTTCAAGGACTGCACAAACCCTTGTACTGTACATGGTGTGATAATGTAAACACACATCGACTGGATTGTGTGTACTGTCACAATGTGATGTCCTCACACAAAACTCACTTTCTTCCCAGTTGACGTCTTCCCGGAAGATTTCTGACTGAGCGATGTCTGCTCGGTTCCAGGTCAGAGCCAGTTCCAACTGATTCAGTTGATGTTTGGTGCTCAAGGCTGTCTCAGCTAAAACATTATTCCATTGGGAGTGAGTGTGAGTGTGTGTGTGTGTGTGTGTGTGTGTGTGTGTGTGTGTGTGTGTGTGTGTGTGTGTGTGCGTGCGTGCATGTGTGTGTGTGTGTTTGTGTGTGTGTGTGTGTGAGAGAGAGAGAGAGAGAGAAGAGAGGAGGAGAGAGAGAGACACTGGGTGTTGTGTGTGTGTGTGTGTGTGTGTGTGTGTGTGTGTGTGTGTGTGTATGTGTATGTGTATGTGTGTCTCTGTGTGTTTGTAAGAGAGAGAGAGAGAGAGAGTGTGTGTGTGTGTGTGTGTGTGTGTGTGTGTGTGTGTGTGTGTGTGTGTGTGTGTGTGTGTGTATGTGTATGTGTGTCTCTGTGTGTGTGGTTTCATCAACATCATCATCATCATCACAATCATCACTGTTACTGTTCTTATTTTTATCAACAGTATTAATTGTAGGAGTAGTTGTATTATTATTATTATTATTTTATTATTTCTATCATCTTCATTTTTAATGTGCCATTTCTGTGGTTATTCCTATTATTCACACACACACACACACACACACACACACACACACACACACAAACACACACTCACACACACACACACACACACACACACACCACACACACCACACACGCACCAACCACAAATCATCAGTAATAAGGTGATTCATGACACGCAACTAACCTTTCGTGAGCACTGACAGAATGGCAAGGTCAAGGTCTTCTTCCCTCCGCAAATCAAAGAAGATCATCTGTAGACAAAAAAAAAATTGCACAATAACAGGGACACCACAGAAAAAAAAAAAAAAAAACTTTCATAATCATCTCCATGCAAGATGACACAGCCCACACACAAAAGGTACAAATCTTATGTGTTTTCTAACTTCAAGCAGACTACAAATTAAACCTTTAACTCTTTCTGACCATCACAACCCCATTTGCTGCGACAAAGTGCATGGTGATTTAAAAAATGTTTAACAAACTATGGTGTGTTTTTTTTTCTTTCTTTGTTTTAGTCTTTTATGCTCATTTGCCCAGTCGACTACACACGGCCTCTCCTGGACCTTCAGCACACAGGAAAAAAAGATTTCTTCACTAGACCAGAGAGAGACTGGAACAGCACCATGGAAATGAACTAGTTTGGAAAAGGGGGTGGGAGAATATGTTAGTACTGGGTTCTTTTTTTCTGGTTTTTGATTTTTGTTTTTTAGCTTGTTTGTTTTTTGCTCATCCTGCTCGGATTGAGTCTTTCAGTCCTCAGAACGAGACTATAAACTGAGGTTCCGTGTGTGAATGCACGCATAACATCTTGCACACACGTCAAATCCCATCACCAACTTTTGGAAGAGAAGGCCAGTTTGGCCGCTGGTATGGATGACACGTTACACATACCATGCACCCTGCATGAGAAATAAAAAGAATGAAGGAAGTAAGGAAACTGAGTGAACGATATTCAGCGATATGGACTGGATGACATGGGAAACGACTGAATGGAGCGCCAGCTGGCAGCTCTTCAGTCGGCACTACCCAAGTAGGCAACCCGTTGTAAACAAGTGTGGATGGTAAAGGGCTTAGAGCTTGGCCTCTGGCCAAGAATAGGTGCTAGATAAGTATTCATTATAATAATTATAATTGAGAGATGGTCAGGGCCAGGTCACAGTGCTGAGGCAGAAGTGGTGGATGGCTAGGTCTGGCTAGCTTCTATGGGAGCCACAGGCAATTGTGCTTGCCCTGCAGTTCTCTCATTATCACTGTGTCATACAGGAAAACAGGTAAGTTACATGAGATGGAGGAGCTTTTTGTTTTGAAACAGGAAAATAGGAGGGATCTGAAACAACTGGAAGAAGAAGGGCGGTGGGAGGGGGGGTGGGGGGTGGGGGGGGGGGGAGGAAATAGAAAGAAAATAGAACAGCAAGATTTTTTTTTCTCTTTTTTTTTTCCCCTAGAGTATTCCCCATGAACTTCTTGATATGACCAGCACTGGTCTTTTTCGACTAACCACTCAGATTCAGATCCAGATCACATTCTGAAATAGCAACAAACAATAGAGATGAGTGTGATCAACCAAAGACAAAACTAGTTAATAACAGTGGCAGCTATGGCAACTGACATCCTGAAGAAGGGAAGATCAGGTCATGCTGTACCAGTGCACAGGTGTTCTCCTTCATTCTTCACTCTGGGTAAAAAAAAAAAAAAAAAAAAGTATGGAGTGAACAGAGAGCATTCAAAAGTCACACAACACACACACACACACACACACACACACACAAAATCTATAAAAAGGCAAATGGGTTCAGACACACGGCAGAAGGGACAAGCCAGTATCCACACTGAACACTCTGTACAGTTGTCACACCTAGTCACCAGATTACAAACACAACCACACAAAAAAAAGCTGATGCGTCCTAAACTGAGACATGAGAAAACCTCCAAAAGAATTTCCAGAACGCTGACAGGAGAATGGTCCACAAAAGGCAGAAAAACAGTAGACAACAATAAAGAAAGATACACATTTAAGAAAAAAACAAACAACAAACAAACAAAAAACAAACAAACAAACAAAGGCAGAGTCAAAGAGAGTGGTAGAAGAGAGGAAGTTTTTAGCGAAGAAGTTACATGAGGTGGGTGAGTTATTTGTACTGAAAGAAATAGAGGGCATGCATGGCCGGAAAGGAGCCTGCAGCAAATAGAACCACACCCACCACACCCGAGATCCATGTCACATGACCCTTTTACCCACCAGGCGATCCCTCTTGATACACTCGTCAATCTTGTGCATGACATTCACAATTTCTTCCGACGCCTTGTCCCCCAGTTCTTGCTGTACGCCTGGGCCACGCGATCCTCCAGTGCTTTTCTCTGCCGTTCGTTCATTGTGTACTCTCCGCTGAACAATGGGCAGAAACATATTGTTCATTGTGTACTCTCCGCTGAACAATGGGCAGAAACATATTGTTCATTGTGTACTCTCCGCTGAACAATGGGCAGAAACATATTGTTTATTGTGTACTATCCGCTGAACAATGGACAGAAACATATTGTTCATTGTGTACTATCCGCTGAACAATGGACAGAAACATATTGTTCATTGTGTACTATCCGCTGAACAATGGACAGAAACATATTGTTCATTGTGTACTATCCGCTGAACAATGGACAGAAACATATTGTTCATTGTGTACTATCCGCTGAACAATGGACAGAAACATATTGTTCATTGTGTACTATCCGCTGAACAATGGACAGAAACATATTGTTCATTGTGTACTCTCCGCTGAACAATGGGCAGAAACATATCCTTTGGTTATCCTCCACATAAATGAGAGCTCTTCATCTTGTGGGGAAAAAAAAACCTCACTTGTAGCAAATATTGGAAATGATTTACACTCGTCAGAGAACATCCTAGTGAAAGAGTTCATGAAACCGTATATCACAAAAACAGAAAGGTGCAAAACGTGAAGACAAACTGCACAAACCTTTGCACATTCACATTTTGATGCTTGTGCTTGTGCACACACACACACACACACACACACACACACACACACACACACACACACACAGAGCAAAACATTTCAGCAGCACTTCCCCTTGCCCTCCAACCTCGACATCGCCACCTACTTTCTGTCTTTGAAGGTGTACTTGTGGGCCTCAGTGAGGAAGTCCGCAGCACGCCCGGTGCCGGTACACACCACAACGGGTATCCCCTTCATCAGCGACTGGCATGCATCTTGTATGGCGTCCGGACCCCCCTCCACCACCATCATCACCACCGGAATGCCACACCCATTTTCTGCAGGGAGGGGAGAACAGGTATTGTGTGTGGGGAGAAAAAAATCAACATTACCATACAATCTTGAATTCTTTTCTTTTGAAAGCACAGAAAACTGCCACAGACTGTGGCATTACTTAAGAAAAAAGGAACTGAAAAAAAATACAAATTAGCACTCAAAACAGAGTGTATAGGACGCTTATTTGATGCACAATTAACGCCAAAAAAAAAAACACACAAAAAAAGACAATTTTACTCAATATGTCTGCATACGATACCACAAACAACATACATGAAAAATGCACTAGATACGCATCTGTTTTGCAGCCAGCATGAGAATGTACATGTACGAGTGTAATTAATGGGGACAAAAGACGAAACACTTTGTCTTTACCTTTGGCTCAGTTCACTTTCTTTTGAACCAGCAATGGACATAATTATGTGCATGTCCAGAGCATTTGAGTTATACCTGAATTTCGCATAACATAACAAACAACACAAGCAGGAAAGAAGTCTTCGAGAGTGTTCTTTCAAAGGCGAGTTTGGTATGCAAAAATCATAAACATTTATCAGCACATGTACGTGGCTGCTAAGAACAAATTATCACTTGTTTGTACTTTCCTTTTTCTTTTTTTTCCCCCCTTTTTTTTTTTACCGGGCACACATGAAGAAAAAGTTCTAATGATCAACATTAATAATGTACATTAAAAACATCATACAAGGTTATAAAAGAAAACATGCAACACACCTTATCTCAAATCCATCAAATCATGACATTTGAAGAATGCAAATTACACTGACAAATTTCAGCATCACATTGTTCTGATCAGGCTCCAAGGTTGTGGATACCATGTAAACATTAAGGGTAAAAACTATACATTATGTGTAATAAGCATTAGGCCTCTAATAATTTACTATATGGGCCCAATTTGTTAGGCAGTGTGCATAATTCATCTCCATTAAGGACATATATTTCTCCATTTTATATCTATAGTCGAGCTCCTTCAAAAACGTGTTCAGGTTATTTTATAAATGAAATATGTTCCCATTAGAATTATCAGATCTAACGTATCATTGGTTTTTGTTGGGTTTTTCTTTTTGTCAGTGCCATGTTATATGATTTCCACATTAAGGGACAATCTTTCACAGTTCACTTTACGTATCATTGGTTTTTGTTGGGTTTTTCTTTTTGTCAGTGCCATGTTATATGATTTCCACATTAAGGGACAATCTTTCACAGTTCACTTTCAAGAAACTTTCAAGCTCCTTCCAGAAAGTATGTGTAAACTCACCCATCCTACAGGTAGTGATGAATGAATCTTTCTCTCTGTTACAAAAATTGCATTTGTCGCTTTCAACTCGACAAGTACTTTCAGTTTGAGTGTTCCAGGAATCCTCTGAGGTTCCTGCTTTCTTAAAAAAAATCTAGTTTGTTCTATTAAGATGGGCAATTAGGACACAGAGGACCATGGCTTTTGAAGGCATTTGTTGATAGGAGGAATACAGTGGAATGCTTTGTTGCATCTCTTTACTCGTTTGTGTGCAACTACTAATATCACCAGAACTGCAGATGCATTTTCTTCAACGCAGCACCTACTGACGTTGGAGTACAGAGCTTTTTCTCAAATGAGCACGGAAGTTCGCAACACCGCCGTATCGATTGCGCATGCCATCGTCCACGAAGATGAAGTGTGTGTGGTCAGGGTTCAAGGACACCGGTTTACCATGAAGAATCACGTTGGAGGCACGATAAAAGGCGTTGGATTTACCCTGCAACACAACCCCCAATGGTTTGCCATCTGCTCCGCTGCCATGTTCGTCATACTCACCATGAAAATAGGATAGTGACCTTTCTCTGTTCTGTTCAGTCCAAGACACATTTTTTACTCTCCCCAAGACAAACCGCCTGACCAAAATCAGTAATTATATCTTAATTATGTAAAGTAATGAATGACGAAGAAACCAGAAAACTGACGAATACAGTGTTAGCACATACTATAACGCACTGATCGAAAAAGCCCGTCTGCGTGCTCCCTTCTGATTGGCCGTTACCTTCTGATTCAGCCAGTCACTTGACATAATACATCACCATGTCAGTGTTTTAAATAGTACTTTCAAAAAATTAGTTTTGCGACATGATTTTTCTGTCGGTTGTAATAATTATCTGATATCAGCAAAATTATGCTGAATATCTTTTCATTTGTCTGCAGCAGATGTTTAGAAAACATTCAGCATCCACTACACGCTGACACAAGTGGATTACCTGTCTTGTACATCATGTATTAGCAGGCCTTACTGTCCTACCATAAAAAGATGGTTTCAAAGGGAGGTGACTGCAGGTGGAAACTGAAGCAAACTTAAAAGAACAATGACTGTTTTCGCCAAATGAAAGAGACAAACAAATCACAAGACAAAACACAACGCGTTTCGACCTCTTTGGTCTTCTTCAGGCAAGACCTGGACAGCTGTTCAACATTCTTTCCCAGTACTGATTTTTCTTTCAACTTGCCTGCACAGTTAAAGAACATAATATATTAAAGATGCTCAGGGTGAAGGGGGAGAGGGAGGGAGGCAGAAAAAAGGGCAGAGGGAAGGAACATGGGAAGAATTTTCTGTTTTCTCTCTAGCTTTTATATAAAACCGCACCACGCGCGCGCGCGCACGCACACACACACACACACACACACACACCACACACACACACACCACACACATGCACACACACATACACACTTGCGCACACACACACACACACACACATGCACGCACACACACATACACACATGTGCGCACGCTCATGCGTGTACGCACGCACACACACACACACACACACACACACACACGCACACTTACACACACACACACGCACGCACCACACACACACACACACACACACACACACACACACACACACACACACACACCACACACACACACAATACACACACACACACACACACACACACACACACACACACACACACACACACACACTCTCTCTCTCTCTCTCTCACACCAACATACACACACACGCACACATACACATGTACGCACACACCACACGCACACACACACACACACACACAAACACACACACACACAACACACATATATATATATATATATATTATATATATATATATATTATTATATATATTATATATATACAGACACATTACCTTCCTGTCCTTCCTTCCAAGCAACCTGTTGAAGACATATCCCAGGGGGCGATGGCGATGCATCGTAGGAGATGCGTCATGCGGTCCTTGTCCACTTGAACGCCTGACCCTCGTGCACGCCTGACCCACACTCTTCATCACCCCCAGTTGAATCCAGAGGTGATGAGCCAGGCATTGGTCGTCTTGGCCGCCTGAGCACCACAAACATGTCTTTTTCCTTCTCAGAAATTCTAATTCAATTCACTGTCATCAGTAGGGGGCTTAGTAGGTGGTGTCCTGCACATGTTGGATCAGAACATGCGCCACTGAACACCACCGAAATGATTCGGCAACAGTGCAGTGTTTCCTCCAGTGGGCTGCCTCTTGACGACTTGACATTGATTGCTCCCTGTAGATTGCCGGTGCCGGGGCTGCGACGGGGTGTCGGGAATGAGAGGCATGGATGCATTGCCACTGAGGTGGCACAGAAGATGGGACAGCAAAAAAAGAAAAAAAATCTAAATCAACATAGCAATAACAACACATCATCATAAACCGCCTTGCCAAAGGTTCTAGGCACTGGTAATCCACACTCTCGTGTACGCAACAGGTTGCCTACCTGGGTAGTGCTGACTGAAGAGCTGCTGCCAGCACTTGTCCATACCAACGGCCAAACTGGCCTTCTCTTCCAAAAGTTGGTGATGGGATTTTACATATGTGCAAGATGCTATGTATGTGTTCAAACACGGAACCTTGGTTTATAGTCTCATTTGAGTGAAAATAAAGTAAAAGCTGCATCGGCAATAATACTAGTATATAAGAACTATTTCTCTCTCTTTTTTTTTCAGAAAATACAGCTATTCGTCATTCATGCAAGCAACAATACAGACTTACTATTCATTCATCGGGATATCTCTTAAACAAAAGAATAAGAAAAAAATCATGTGCGCATAACACGAACTACTAGTCATCATGTCTCGATGTATCTCGATGGATAAATGCAATATAGTAATACTAAACGTGATACAAAACTACATGTCATGCAATTATAACTTACAAGCTACAGGACATATTATATGACATTACACTAAGAACACATTTACATACACTTTAATCTAAGGACACATTAATAACCTTACATGCTCAGACACATTTATATATGAACTTTACATGCTTAGGACTATTACATTCATTATAGGCAACAAATACATATTATCAATATACTACAGTAAACATTATATAATAATACATGCTACAGACATTATAATAACACTTTACATTTTCTATAGGAACCCTTATTGCAACATTAATGCAACAGGACATTATATACAGTACTTACAGTAAGACTTTTTATACAACAAATAGGGTATGGGCCATTATATTCAACATTTAATGCTACAGGACGCATTCCTAGAGGCCCCCAACTAAGTTTAAAATGCCAAATGAATGTTTTTTTTCAAATGGGGGGGTTTTTTTTTTTTCCCTTTTTAAGGATTTACGTTCCCAAAACCCCCCCAAAAACCCCCTCACCCTTTTAAATTTTGAAAAAAAACAAAAGCTTTTTCGGGGCCCTTTAACAAAAACCCCCGT
>JAFLJL010007288.1:7500-10248 GCA_018398815.1 Conus ventricosus | reverse complement strand
GGGGAAAACGCGTCAGCTGTTGCAGCTAGACAGGGAGCTGCCAGACAACGGTGGGGTGTTTGCAGCCAGAGAAGACCTGTGGGAGAGGCCGACAGGAGCCCTTTCCGTGGAGAGGGCGAAGTACGGTGGAGTCCGGGAGACTCAGTGTGAGGGTGCGACTCAAGCTACGTTGCCAGTGTCCCCCAACTGGGATTTGGCCAATCGGGAGGACACAACAGTGTGGCAGCTTCAGCTCGTGGTCGCACAGTGGGATGAGAGAAACTGACGGTCAACCAAGGAATGCTGGCAAGTTATGGACGCTTTATTTGCTCTTTAGGTTATAAGTGTGCAAACTGAATAGTGGAATATTGTCTTTCCTGGCTAAGTAAGAATCACTGAAGAACAGGGGATGCGATTTATGAAATTGTCTGTATGCTGTTTACATTGTTGTATGATACAGATAGTTGTGTTGTGTAGTGACGGGTGGGGGCTCGGAGTCAAGTTGAATAAAAGTTGATTATTTTCTATGAAATGTTATTGGTTTCCCGTCACCTTTGTGCGGGCCCGATGTGAGTGACAGAGTGCGTGTGCCTATGCGAGAGCGCATTTTGGTTGTGAAAGCGTAAATTCTTCTGTCTATAACCCCCTGCATCCTGGATATGAAAATCATATTTTAATAACGAGGGGGAGCGTCGGAGACCCGTCACACACACATATATATATATATATATTATATATATATATATATATATATATATATATATATATATATATATATAATATATATATATATATATATATTATATATAATTATATAATCTGTCTGTCTCTGTCTCTGTCTCTCTCTCTCTCTCTCTCTCTCTCTCTCTCTCTTCTATCTATCTATCTATCTATCTATCTATCTATCTACTATATATATGTATGTATGCAAATGCACAGATACCCATGCACACACACACACCACACACACACACACACACACACACACACACACACACACACACACACACACACAACACACGCTCGCACACACACACACACACACGCACACACACACCACACACACACACACACACACACACACACACACACACACACACACACACACACACACACAGATTTTTTGTTAATCTTATTATAGACACACTGCTTACTCTCATTCACCCACAAATTCACTATTGTCTGAATCACTTTCAGTAGAAGGACACTAAATTGAAGAATACACCACACACACACACACACACACACACACACACACACACACACACACACACACACAACACACAACACACACACACTCAAACTCACACACACCACACACAACACACAACACACAGACACACAGACACACACACACACCACACACACACACACACACACACACACACACACACACACACCACACACACACACACACACACCGCACGCTTTAGCAAATAAAAGACAGAGCGACAAATACGCTTACAATCCATCAAACCGCAAAATGATGCTCTTGACTTCAGTTCCCAGTCTTAGCGAACTGTGGAAGAATGGAACGATTTTCCTCTCTGCCTGAAGCAATCACCGTGCATAAAAGCCGCTCGACTCTAATGCTGTCAGACGCTCTCGGATGAGAGAAGGTACAGGAGGGGTGGGGGTGGGAGGGGGGTGTGAAGTCTCGGGGTCTGTGATGGCTGCAAGGGTGGAGGTGAGAAGGGGGTTGTATAGCGTAACGGGCTACGGCTTAAAAGAAAATTACACTGCACGCACGCACGCACGCACGCACGCACACACACACACACACACACACACACACACACACACACACACACACACACACACACACACACACACACACACACACACACACACACACGTGCACGAGCGCGCGCGCGCGCGTCCTCACACACGCAAGCACGCACGCACGCACGCACACAAGCGGGCACGCACGCACGCACGCACGCACGCACGCACGCACGCACGCACGCACGCACGCACGCACGCACGCACACACACACCACACACACACACACATACACGCACGCACGCACGCACGCGCACACACACACACACACACACACACACACACACACACACACACACACACACACACACACACACACACACACACACACACACACACACACACACAACGTGGTTCCTATGTCGATTTTTGTTGGGTTCCATCACATTGTGGATTATCTGCGAATGAAAGGGTAGACCAATTAGCCAAAAAGGCTGCTATCACTGAGACGATTTAACAAAGATATGCATTCCTTATCCTTACATGAGAGTTATAGTCTTTTAAAAGACGTATCCTGGAACTCTATTTCAAATAAGCGAAAAGGCACCAGAAACAAAAAGGGGATATTATTTAACAAGATATCAGACAATAAAACAGGTATCAAGAATCTCTACCAAGAGTGGATTTTAAAAGTTTGATTTTTAGATTGAGGCTTGATGCCTTTAAAACCAAATTCTGTAAACATGTGTCTTGCATTTGTGGCCAGCAAATCACCCCGTTCCATCTACTTTTTTGTGCGATAGAATGAAGCCCTACTTACCTGCTTGGTTGTTGAACACTGAACCGTCGATGTCAGCCTTTGAAGACGTCCTCTCCAACGAATCAAACATTTTTGAAGTTGTTCATGGACTGATTAAGAGCCCAGTTAGACATTTACTTTAACGTCTATGTTATTTTCCCCATCCTGGTGTTAGTTGCTTATTTAGTGTTTCTTTCAAAGTTTTGGATTCAGTAATGTTTTTTTTTAAAAATATTATTTATTTTAT
>JAFLJL010007286.1:0-10098 GCA_018398815.1 Conus ventricosus | reverse complement strand
CCAGTGCGCCTCGTACGAAAACAAATAATTAACGATGCTAAGAGTCACTGCAGGAAGGTGTCTGGGTGCGCAGACCACGATTGCCTTGGATTTCGTATGATCAACTCCATCGATGTCCAGAATTTTTGAATAGTATCTTTTTTTTTCATTTGGATTAAGCTTTTGAGCGTATCTCAAGGCAGAAGTGTTGCGTTAGTTTGCACTGTGGCGTCCATGTCGACCAAGTCGGAAACCCCCAAAGAAGGGAAGTAACTCTTTGTTACATTTCGACCTCGACACAGCCCGTAGACGTTGCTCGTTGTGATGTGCTTTGTTCTCGTGGTCCACGTATTTACCTTCAGGCTTGACTGGGCCCTCAGGGTTTGACCCTATCTACAACATAAATATATACCCGCCCTTCCCTAATACTAGGAAATACAGGTTCTATTTTCTTATATGTTTCTACAATATACGATTGCTCTTGTTTACCCAGATGCATTCACACAGATCTCATTCAAGTTTCCATTCCTCTCTACGTGAATTCAATGAGCACACCTAACTGCTGCTGTTTATGTCATCAAAATAAATCAATCAATAAGTAAAATATATTTATATATATATATATTTATATATATATATATATATATATATATATATATATATATATATATATATCAAAGTGATTAAAATACCCAAAATGATTTTTGAGTGCTCAACCCCTTGGGGAGCAACATTTGTTAAAATAAGGTACTAAAAAGAGAAATCTATATATATATTATATATATTGTTTCTTTTTGGAATCTCGCTTACTTACTCGGGGTTCCGCAGCGACTGGGAAAATAACGTCACAGCGCTTGACGTCAAACACAGTGGCGTTCTCAGCTGGGTTAACTAGAAGGGCTTTCGTTCCCTCTACCGGAGGGGCTCTTCGGGCCTTGATCCTCTGTCGCAGGACGGATCCTCCTGGCCGTTCCTGGCTGTGGTGAAGTCCTGGCGTGGGTAGAGGTGGTGCGTCGGTAGGGGACTGGACAGATGGCCAGTCCCGCTCGGTGTTTGTGTTTTCGAGGATGTTGCCGCACCACACTTCTGTTTGCTCCTGAGTGGACTCCACCAGAGAGTACTACTCTTCCAGGAGGTCGTGTGCTGACAGGGAGACTCCGTTAGGATCTGTAGCCTTATCACTCCGGAGAACCTAGAATTGCGCTACTACTACGGCCATGTAAAATCTCCTTCTAACGGTTTTCCCGAGTATCCTAGCAACTCCCTACACTCGTGCACACAGCGACCAATCAACTCCCTACACTTGTGCACACAGCGACCAATCAGGGTGTTAAAGAGGACTGGCCGAGCCTGGCCTCCCCAGTCACAGCTCTTGGAACACTCTGATGCATATTACAGTTCTGAGTGAAGCTTTTACGCAACCTGTTACGTATTTCATTCAGAACCGTGTTCCAAAACAATGCAGCACAAAGTATGGGTTTGTCTCAAAGACAGGATGGGGCTTGGTGTCTGACACCCTATAAAGCTACAAACTGATTTTCCTTCTGCTTTGGATAAAGCTGAAGCTTTTTCTGGTTTATTTTCAGCTTGTAGTCAGTCTAAAATCTTCAGCCAGAAAGCCTTCATCACAGAAACAATGAGGAACAAAAAGATGATTACATGGCTCCTTCACAGAAAACGAACATTTCCTGAACTCACCTTTACTGTTGTCAGAACTAACAGAGCATTAGATTTTATCCCTTCACATCATTCAGCTGTTGGCCTGATGGAGTGTCCTATCAACTCATGAGACATTTACATTCTTTGTGGAAAGTATTACTGCATTCATTATTCCAAAAAATGTTGGATTAATGGCACTATTCCAAGAATCTGGAAACGTCCGGTAGTAGTATCCATTACTCATGGAAGGTAATCCGAGGACATCTTTACATAGTTACAGACCATAGCTCTATCCTCTCATTCTCGTAAACTTTTAGAAAAACATTATTCAAAACGACTTGTTGTTTATTACGGTGAAAAAATGGCGTGATTCCTGTTCCGCAAGCGGGCTTTCGAAAAAAAAAGGTCGTTGTACCACAGACCATTAGTAAAACTGGACAGTCACATTAAAAAAACAATTTTCCACAGATAAAGTACTTTGGACTACATTTTTTTTATGTCAAAAAGACTATGACTGCGTCTATGGCACGCAAGGCTACTTTTCAAATTAAAAACTTATTGGTATTTTGGAAGAAGGTTTGATTACTATTTAAAGCTTCCTAAACAGAAGAAGCAGATGTACACGAATTGAAGAAACTTAATTCATCCTTTAGTGAATGTAGATAATGGGGTATTCCTCAAGGATCAGTTATTGCTCCCATGTTGTTTACATCTAATCTTGATCTTCCCAAATTTATGTCAAATGCTCTGCATGTTAGTTCTATATGCAGGGAATTTGCTATTTGGATTAAACTGTACTTAAAACAGCACTTACAATCATAGACACAGCGCTAAACCTAAACCAGGCCCCTAATGTAAAGAGGCTGGGCGCTCCAACCCCAGTAGCTAAAAGAGGCAACACTAGACAAGGCACTTAGCTAGCTACAGCTGTGAACCAATAATTCATAAGAAAGAGTATTTTAAAGCTTAGGCATATTTTTTTCTAGTAGCCCTATACTTATCCAAGTCGCTTTCTATTTCCTTTTGACGTTCAGTTATATGCTCTATAACCTAAACTGTTGAACCTCAATTTTTTAAATAAGATTATTTTTTTTAAATTAATTCTTGTACATAACTTTTTTATTCATTCTTCTGGCAGCACTTCAACCCTCTGATAGATAAAAACCGCAATAAAATCAACAACTTAGGGAAAATAAAGTCGAGTCTGTTAGTATGTCAGATGATACAAGGGTGTTTATTTGTCTCCGTTATTAGTAATTGCAATACTGAGCTTAAGAGAGGCATCCAAGTTTTCAGACTTTATTTGTTACACCCTGATTAACGTATGTTGGCATACTAGGATCGCCTCCCTACAGCAGAGTAATAAATAAGCGAAAAATCATCGTCATTTGACCTAGGTAGTGACAGTAGCGTTGGGGTAAATCTAAGCCCAACAATGTCTCCCCCACTTCAGCTAAGGACTTCTTTTCTCTGTAGCATATATTCAGAACCTGCCTAGTATTTCAATCTGTTTTTTTGTTGTGTTCCTGGAATAGGCTAAACAAGATGGGTCTCCTGCATTTAAGGCTTTTCTAAAATTGTTTTCTTATCAAAAGTATACATTCGGGATTTTAGTTCAAACTTTAAATTTCCAAGCAATTTAGAAGCAACGCCCAAGCATTCTCTCTTTTATGAAGTTTGTATTCATGTTTGCCAAAATCGTTTGCCCTTAAAATTTTTATCTCTTCTAGGTTGGATATTGCTGTCGGTTTTTTGTCTCAATTTCTGTTTCGTTAGTAAAACCCATACATTGTGTACTCAAATCCATAACATTTCCTGGCATCTATTAGAATCAAACTTCAGTTTGTGTCTGCTAGGTCTTTTTGGCTCTACTGCAGTGCATTTAGGAGCTAGCTGCGCTTTTTGATTTGGCCCGAGACATTCTTTTATTATTAAAATTATAATAAACAAACGTATTGAACTGGGGGGTCAGTCCGCAAGCAAAGCTTATCGTGCTTAGATTTTTCTAACTGCTCTTTTTTTTTTTTAAACTCATTCTTTGTCCTTATTATATACTTTTCCACTGAACATTTCCCGAAGTCGAGAAGTGTGGCTGCCCATGTGGCGGGGTTAATCAAAAACGGTCACACACGTAATTTTTCATCCCACCTGATGATTTGTGCATAGTGTTCAAAAGCTTCGGCTTTTCGGATGATCCCTGGCGTCTTTTTGTAGGGTACGACAACAACAACAACAACAACTTAAACATTCTTTAGCTATCTTTGTCCTTAGTGTTAAAATAATCACCGATTTTATGCGATCTAAAGTTCTATTAAAACGGCATTTTATTTTTGAGTTTTAAGAGCCACACAGTAACTAAGGCGGGCGCCACTAAAGGCTTGCTTGGACAGAGCTTTTCTTTTTTAACAATGTTCGTTTCAGCGGAAACAGTATCAATGATAAATGTTTAGTTCTCAAATAGTCTTTAGTAATGTTCTAACAGTCGCTCAGTTGTCGCTAGGATCAACTAAAAATATATTCTCGACTGTCCAAATAAACTTCGTTCTTTGTAAGGACTTGTTGTGTTAATGGTTGTGCAGAATATAACAATGTTGTCGTAAGGACCTGTATATTGGTTGTCACAATTCTAGTACGAAGACAGTTTTTCCCACACCAGTAATCCCGCAGTAAGAGAACAGTGCGGATCTTTTGCAGAAACTACCCCCCCCTCTCCCATCGGTTTTAATAGGTTATTTCTTCTGCATTTTATAAGCCACGACTTTTAGCCTGTTTTCTTCAATGTTTGGCTAGAGCATCAAAACCATAAAAAACATGCATGTGTATTGGGGCGTTTCCGTCTGCTTTCTTGTGAATATTTATTTTTACCATCCTGCCCTACCCTTTTCCACTTCCAAACCAATATCGTTGTCATGTAGATCTAAAATCCAACACAGGCCATATTGAGTTATTAAGTAGTCTGCGAGTCTTACATCATAAAGGCGAAGTTTTTTACATACACGATCAACTGTGGATCCTTTGCCTACCTCCAGCGAACAAACTTCTTATTTCATCGGAAGTGTTGGTGAGGTAAAAGTCCGCGCCCGAAGAATATGATTCAGACTTGCCATTTATTGCACAGGTCAACTTCTCAATTTTTGGGATTATAAAAAACGCTCTGATTCTCTATGAAAGGAGTTGTTCCTTCAGTAAACAAGAACAAAATTCTTTTAAAGACTTCAGAGACTGATTAGATGTATGTTCCAAGAGTGTCTCGGCTTGTTTGTTTCTATTTTCTGTAGTGGAGTGTATAACTCTTTCATAAATAAAATAATGTTTTATTTTTATACTGGGTTAAGATTGTTCTGGCTCCAGTTTCGGGGTTAGGACAACATCAACTCAAAGAGAAAATGTCGCTGATCTGTGTATTTAGCTAAAGGGTTTCAGAAGAAACAACAGAAATCGTAGGATTAAAAGTCAGTTCATAAGTAAGTTTTTCTTTTAGTGCACCTTGGTATATGGACATATGCGTCTTTAACCAGTTCACATCTAGAGGGATGCAGAATCTGTTGCCAATGCTTCTGCTACTGCTCATCTTTACATCGCTTTGCATCCTCGCTTTAAGCCTGTGCTTGAGACCGTTTGGGCATTGTTATTCCTTGATAAATTTCTCTTTTCTTTCTTTTTTAGGCAGCCAATAGATCGAATAGAGGGCAAAAAAATGTTGCCCTCGCTTTAGTACAAGACTTCTCTACCTCAGTTGATTGCCATATGTTTAACGATTGCTCTGCCCAAAATTAGCAAAACAGTAGCAATTAGGGGCTGTCGATTAATACCTATTTGAATGATGGGGTAGTTTAGCAGTGCTGGCATTATAAACATCGCCAGCGCAGGATCAGGGATATGTGACTTGACGATTAAGTTTGTTCAGGCTGAACTGTGATGGGTATTTACACTAATTACAGTCTGCCTTATCTTTTACGCCCATGGGGATTCCTTCTCTATTTCTGTATGGATCCGGAGGTCAAACCTTATGAGTTATTGTGTAATCAAACAAAAAAGAATATAAATAAAAAATATGGATGAAGATTTTGTCGCAATTAATCTATTGAAGAAGAAGGATGAAAACAAACTGGGCCTTATCGCAGAAGAGCTTGAAGGAGCGGTTCTTTACATCTCTAGACACGTCAAGAACTTATTGCGAAGCGAATTTCAATCATTCTATAGGAAGCATAGGGCGGAGAGCTCCCAGGAGTGCTTGATCCTAACGATTTTGAGAAGATGGTGGGCTTTGTAAATAAAAAATGGTGCTGGAGGTCGTGTTAAAAGCTACTTCAACGCAAAACCCAACAAGTTTTAAAACTAAGCACAATAAGGCGAAAGCTCCTCTTTGCTAAGGCAGAACAATTAACCTTTTAGAGCTTAGAGCCGAAGCCGTTAGTTTTACAGAACTGGGAGCGGCGGGCTGCCAACACAATATGAAATACAAACATTACCTCTTCAGATGTAAGTCAACAAGCAGATGATGCAATTACAAATACAGATGAATGCTATTAGAAGAGCAGAAGAAACTAATAGAGAATTGAAAACGGTTTTCATGAGGAGGACACAGTTAAAAAACAATTGAGATTCTCCTATGCCTATGCGTGAAAATCCTGGGGCCTTACTGTAGGCTTTCGGGCATTAAGGGGGTGGAACTAACAAACAATTTATCAAAACTTGGTGAGCGGGATTAGAGATATAGAAGAGAAAAAACAATAAAACTGGCTGATTGAGATGTAACATTTGGGGCGAGAAGGAAAAGTCTCGCATAAGCAGATACTACAGGATTTAAGGTTACAAAGTGCGGACTGGTTAGAAGTGCTGTCTAAATAACAGATGCGCAGCTACCATCACAAACAAGCGAATAAGAGAAACTATAAACAGAAATACTTTATGAAAACACTACGCTAGCAGAAAGAATAGACTTGTTCAGGGAAAGGGGATTACAATAGTTTGTATTATTAACAGCTGTTGGGTTTGCTATCCTCTACACTCGTTTATGCTTTAACAGTAGTGCCCCCAACAGGACAGTACGCGCCTCCAACACTCAGCTGGTAAAAGTTGGATTAGAAAACAATTACTCTTTAGCAAACTTATTAAAGAAGTTAGCTGCCAAAGCGCTTGTTGCTCTGCCTGGCATAATTGGCAGTGTTGCTAGTTGGGTTTTGTCTATCTAGGCAAAGGTTGCTGGTTATATGGCTGACCATCTGTGGACATAGGAGTGCTAGCTGCTGGATTAATTTTTAGTGAAATAAAGTATGGCTATCCAGGTAAAAGTTAAAATACAACAAAAGCTGCTCTTTTCGCTTTAGTGTGACTGTCAGTGTGAGGCAGATCAACAGGTGGCGTTGCTTTCTGGGTTGCTTTCTGCTGTGGGCGCTTATAACTGGATCGCATTCTCGGGTTAGGTACTTTTTTTTAAAATGGATGGAGAGGCCTGTGTTTTAAGCTCTTGCGATTTTGCCCTAAGTTTTGGTCGTCTCCAGCTATGAGGGATTTCAATGTTATAATTCTGTATCATGCCAATCTGTAGTCTTAAGGTCAGAGGTAGCATGTATAATCCATGGCCTACAACAAAGTCAACCTTTGACCTAGCATGTGCAAGAAACGGGTCTTGATACCTTTTGTATGCTGGCAGGCAAATCAAAACAGCAGAGTTAATAGCTCTTCTAACTTAGCTAGAATTGTTTTCTGGCATCCAAAGCCTGTTGTAGATTGATCTACTATGCTAGACTTGGTCTGTGCATTGTGCTCCTAATGGACACCAAAGTATGTCCGTAGGAGTCATTAAGCCTTTGCAATCTGGCATGTTAGGCCTTCCCTGTCATCTAAGATAAATGTTGCCATGCATTAGGATGTTTTTTGTTCAATTGGACCCTCATCGAACTTGTTTGTCAGGTTGAAAAGAGGTGTGGCCAGGGGACCAGTAGTCATAATTATATTCTCTTTTCTGCACACCACAAATACAATGTGCCTAACCATGATTGGCGGTCGTCTAACTTTTGGTCTAAAGGTCAGTGAAGGATTAATGTTAAATTCGCCTTCAGATTCTTTTATATGCATTTATTGGTCCATTGGGCTTTTAATGGATTAAACGCGTTGTCGCTTGGAAGGGGCACTTGTAGTTCAGTTGTATTCGTCTGTACTGGTAATAACATGAAAGTTATATACTGACTTACTAAAAGTTGGGGTGGTTAAAATGGTTTGCATATGAACACCGCAGCCAGTAGTTGCGCCGTAAAGCAAATTGAATCTGATTCTGGTAAAACACCATAGGCGGGATGACCATGTGATGGCACTCCATCACTCTTTATTGGCGGATTTAAATATCTAGTTAGCGGAGGGTTTTACAAGTCTACTGGAAAAGCCATTGATTCGCTCTTACTGCATGGTTATATCCTAGAAGTCCACCGATTATGGGATATAAAACGCTCTACATTGTAAGTGAACTTTGTTATATTTAAAAGGCTCCATTTTTTAAAATTTAGTTTTTAAATAGTTATAAAAAAAGATGTACATCTATATAAACCCACAAAACAAACGTGGGTTCTTAACGTACCAATTGACATAGGCGCGGGAGTTGTAGGATTGCTCTTAATGAAATTGCTTTAAAGTAAAATGGATTAACATATTTGAAAAAGAGCTAAAAATAATGGGTGGATGTAAGGGAACGAACAAGGCAATCTATTAAAACATTGAAAATTACCGTGGTTACTACAACTTTTGTTTTTTAGGAGAAGTATTAGAAAATTTTGGGCATTAATTTAAAAAATTTAATGAGGCAAATTTATAATTACTATGAATTTTCCAGAAGAAAAAAGGGAGTCGTTTTTCCTAAAACCCCTTGCTCGTTTTTTGGTTTTTTTAAATATAGGGTGAAACTTATTTTAAAACACAATGCACTTAAAAAGCGTCTTTAGAGTTTTAACATAGCCCAACCGATTTTTCTCGTAAAACCCCAATGTTGTATTTCTTTTCCCAACATAAAAAAAACAGATAAATTTTATTTGAGGGCATATTTCAGTTCAAAAAGTTTTTCCGTAAATTAAGGCGGGTTTTGCGTTATCGTTATATAGGTTGAAAAACATAAATTTAAAGAATTAATTAGGGGCCAATAAATTTTTGGGATTAAAAAAAAACTAATCAAGAGGGAAATAGTTGTTTGTTCAGTTTTATATAGTGCTGGAAGTAGAAGAGCGACTGAAACCCTTAAATTTTTTTGTCCCTGGAAGAATGTAAATATGTTTGTTCCGATCACCAAAAACAAAAAATTTTTTAACGCAACCCCTTTTTAAAAATTATTTCGTCAAATTTGACGGTTTTGCTTTAATTTAGTTGTAAAAAAGGGTTTAATTTTAGCCAAAAGTGAAGAGAAGGGACGTGACTTGGGGAAAGGGGGGTTTTTGTCAAAATAAAGGGTGGTCTTGAAAATAGATTTTACATTTGTGTTGGTTTGGGGTGTGGTGTGTGTGTGTGTGGGTGGTGGTGTGTGTGTGTGTGTGTGTGTGTTTTGTGTTGTGTGTGTGTGTGTTTTTGATTCGAGCAGCATGCATATGTGTGTGCTAGGTGCACGCTCATTGTGGTTTTGGGGTGTGTGTGCTGGGTGTGTGTGTGTGTTGTGGTGTTGTTGGTGTGTGTGGTGTGGTTTGTGTGTTTTTGTGTGGTGCATGAAATATTTTTTTTTTTCATGTATTTTTGAATTTTGTATGTGATAGTCACTCTTAATTCTTCCTCCTCCCCCCCCCCCCCCCCCCCCCCCTCTCTCTCTCTCTTCTCTTCTCTCCCCCTCTCTCTCCTTATTTTTCCTTCTCTTCTCCCACCCCGTGTGTGTTGGTGTGCGTGTGCGGTGGGGTGTGGTGTGGTGTGGTGTGTGTGGTTTTGTGAGTTTGTGGTGTGGGTTTTGTGTGTGTTTTGTGTGTGTTGTTGGTGGTAAAAAATCTTTTTTTTTCATGTAATGTTGATTTGTATGTATGTCAGCCCCATTTTTTCTCTCTCTCTCTCTCCTCTCTCTCCTCCCCTCTCCCCCTCTCCCCTCTCTCCTCTCCTCTCTCTCTCTCTCTCTCTTTTTTTTTTTTTTTTCCCCTCTCCCTCTCCTCTCCTCTTTTTCCCCCTCTCTCCCATGTACTGTTGATATTCTCCCTTTCGGGTTTCCTTTCTTTTAACATTTGCTTTTTTAAACCCGAGTTTCACTTTTTAGCAGAATTTCAAAAAGTGTTTTGTATTTCAGTCCATCATGATTGTCGTTTTTTTGTAATTTCATTGATTTTCCCTTTTCTGCAAAAATGGGTAAAAAAAAACCATTAGGGTTATTCCCCCCTCTCTCTGTCACGCGAACGGCGCACTCTCTCCCCCTTTTCCCCCCCCTTTCCCCCCCCCTCCCTCCCCTCTCTCCTTCTCCTCTCTCGCCCCCCTCCCTCCCCCCCCCCCCCCCCCCCCCCCCCC